>RJWT010000588.1:6887-37772 GCA_004365215.1 Cuniculus paca
AGACTCACTATGCAATAAAACTGTATAGGAAAAACAAATGGAAACAAACACTTTAAGTAGGAAAAAAGGAAAGAAGCATTTTCATGCTAAAATATGTTTAGGTATATGTCAAAGGCATAAAACACATTTCTAAGATTCAATATGCTGGGACTAGGTTTGCTGATTGGACTAGAGAACTCTCCACTTCATTCAAAAACAGTTCCTTTGACCTGCCTCCTCCAACGCTGATCCATTACCAAAAGGTGAGGGAAGATAAGCCAAAATAGTCAAGAAGTTCAAGTCAGCCCGCTTCAGGGCAGCGCGTTGAGTCTACAACCTTGTAGTGTCTGCATCACTGGAAACACTGTTAGGACACAGTGTTGACTCCACCACATTCAAGTAAAATAGAGTCTCTGGGAGGGAGGCTAGGGACTTTTTTTTTTAATTAGGCCATGTTTGCAGTACAAAATAATTACGTTCATCACAGGGAGTTGGTGCATGTATGTGACATACCTTAATTCCTTTATTCATCTCCTTCTCTCCTCCCTCCCTCTCTCTCCATCTGTTGGTCCCCTTCCCATTTGGAAAAGATCTCTCTCCTTGTTTCCCATTATCTATCTTTTCTTTTGCTCTTTATATATTCTTTGGATTTCTCATGCAAGTGTTTAAGCCTGTGTGTCTAATGTATTTCCCTTAACATTATGCACCCATTGTGCGACAAATGACTCAAGCCCATCCTTTTGTAGAGAAGAGCAGGCAACGGGTGCTTAGTAAAGGGTTGCTGCTCTAGAGGAGACGTTAGCAAGCCTTTTCTGCAAGAACTGATAGAAATCACCCAGGTCTCTCAGGCTTCCTGCTGTGCCACAGCTCTGTCATTAGCACAGAAGCAAGGACAGGAAGTCCAGGGCTGAACGTGGCCACATGCCAACAAATCTTTATTAACACTGAAAAATTCCTTTTTACATATTGTGTTATGAAACATTACTCATCTCTTACTTTTCCTCAACTGTATAAAACTGTAAAAGCCAATACTGGATGGACCACAGGATGCTGAAAAACAGGCCACAGGCTACACTTGGTCTGCCAGTTTGAATTTCCCACCCTCTGCTGGAGAATCCAAAATCTTTAGGGCAGGACTCGTTGTAAGTGTCTCTTAAGTTAAAGCAAGAATTGTCAGGAACTGGTCCTCAGGAGGAAAAAGTAGGGTTAATTTTTCCACAGTAATTAAGAGGAGAGACTCCACAGTAAAGGTAATGATGCACTGACATCCTGTCAAAGAAATGTGTAAAAGATGTAGCATTGGAATCTAAGTGGAGAAAATGGGCTTTGATTGGAATAAAGTGAGTAGAGCACTAAGTTCAAATTGGATCTGAGTAGCTACTTCTGGTTGTTGTTGTTATTGTTCAAGGTCAGATGACCCAAGCTCTAATCCTAGCCCTTGCAAACCCAGGTGGAATCATTCAAGTTAGTTTCTAGAGCTACAAATTAAGCTGATTGTTTTAGAGAATCTGATTCTCAAAAGGTAAGTTTTCTATATTCTGAAAACAAGAAATATATAGGACTAGCAGATCTTAAACTTCAGGACCCTATAGTCACTCAGAAATCCATTACATGGCCAATAGGTTACACTGTAGCATTTACATGTAGTCTACAATGGCAAATATTAGAGAAAAAACGTTTCGACTTGCATCCTTTTAGAGTTTTGTGCTACGAAGAACATAAAAACCATTAGCATCACCAAAATCAATGGCAATCAAGCCTGTCTCCTCCATTCAAAAGGTTCAGGTGATTCTCTTGGCCCCTCAGAATAAAGCCAAGTCCTTCCTGGCGCAAGTTTCTAAGTGACTTGACCCAATTCCTTCTCTGGCCTCAGGGCCTCTCCTCTTGCCCTGCTCCCTGCTCCCAGTCACCGCTGCTTTTGCTGCTCCTGCCCTGGCCTCCCTGGTCACAAGGCCTCTACCCAGACTGCTTCCTGACCAGAAGCGCTCCCTTAGTAGACATCCGTGTGCCTTATTCCGCCGTCTTCTGTACTCAGGGATCAATTCAGTGAATTCTACGCCAACTCTTCAGTTTGAAACTGCAGTTTTACAACAGACCCCAGCCCCAGCCCATCCTGCTGTATTTTCTTTTCCATGGCGCTTACTGTGTTTCAGTCTTAAGATGTGAGCTCCTGCTGTCTATCTTCCCCATTACCCTTAACAAAATCTCTCCTGCTGAGAAATAATTCTCTTCTATTATTTTCTGGTACATTGTAAATTAGAAAAATAGTATCTTGCATGAAGAAGACTCTTGGAAAATGTTTGTTGGGTAAATAAATGAATGCTAGGGATCTAGCTCAGTGGCCTAAGTGCCTGCCTGGCAAGCACGAGGTCATGAGTTCAATTCCTATTGCAGCAAAATAAATAAATAAATAAATAAATACTTTAATGGATGGTATATATCAGTTTTTCAAACTGCAAAATTTTAGCCATATAATTCCATTTTCCCCCAAAAAATGCTTTCACTCACATTGGTACTTCAGATCTTAAAATCAGAAATGTTCCTTTCAGTTTGCTCAAATGCCTTGATGTTTGGTGCAAGGTACACAGGGAAAAGTAGTATTTTTCAACACTTGTAATGCATTTAAGGTAACAGGTGAAGATATTTACTATATTAGCGTACAGTTAAATTTTGTAATTAACTAGTACTTTAAAATGTAAGACAGTGCATAGGAAGTTCAGAAAAATATTAAACACAAAAATACATTATGATTTCAGGCAAGAGAGTATCTTCACTTTAAATAGTATTAATATATTTAATTTTTTAAATGTACTGTGTCTCTCAGAGCTACTAAATGAATAAATTAATTGGCCTACGTATACAGACTCCTGTGATCTTACCTTGGAGTTACAGACTCACCCTTACTTGTATATCCTCCGATAACTAGATAGCCTATTACCACTGTTGGAAGACTGCATTACTTTATACTTCCTTTTAGGATAAGGATAAGGATATTATCACAATGATTTATGCTGTACATCTACTTAAGCTAAAATAAGATGACTTACATTTATTACTTTGTCTGCTGCAGGTAGATTACTCTAGCTCATTCGGAATCTGGTCCTCTATGTTATCTGCTATTCTTAGTGGACCAGATTTCGAATGTGCTGCAGAATATCCATTGGAACATGCCAGATAACCTCTGCCATGGTGTCCCCACAGCTGAAAAATGGGCCAGAGAATAAATACTTGGAAATCATTTTTATTCCTGTAGTAGCCCTATTAGATTTCTAACCAGTTTTTCTCCATGCCCCTGCCTGGATTATTTTTGTAATAAAGTGATCTAACGTGGTCTAATACTATAGTACTCTAATAAACTATATATCCTTTAAGTAGAAATGACTTAGGCTACTGCCTCAAGATGTTATACTGACTACCTTAAACTAGAAGACCAAAGTTAACGCTGTGGCATAAAGATTCATTACTCAATTTTACTCCATGAAAATACATTGTTCTAGGATGAAAAAAACTGCTTTAAAATATTAGAACTATTTCTGCATAGAATTTAAAGAGCATAAGATTGCCACCATGATTGCAATTCCAAGAGCTGATTATCTCCATTACAACACTGTTAAAGAATTATCTGAATTCTAGAGACCTACTGAAACAGCAGGAAGTTTAACCTGAGAAGACAGCAGGTGCACTGTAGGCAGAAGGAAATACAGCACGGAGGACCTTGTCACAGCCCATGCCTTAGGCACTCCTGCAGCATGAAAATTACTCTACCGAGAGTTCCTGCTTTGTCTATGGCTTACTTAGAAAGACTAGGGAAGTGGCACCACTGCTTCTGCTCTTCCCTGGTAAACTAGGGGTGAGGGATGAGCTCTTTTTACAGAACATAACAAAGCAAAACCGAAGTGAAGAAGGAGAAATACAACCTTTCCAGTTAATGCCTTCAGCAGCATTTCCCACCCACGCAAGCTTCACCTCCACCATATTTTAATTTTCTTTATTACTCATGACTCCCTGTCTCACACAAAACAAGTAATTTCCATGAATGTAAATGATAAAAACAAAACAAAACAAAAAATACACATATCACCCTTTGGTATAAGGGAAAATGTTATCTCAGACACTTTCCAGGTGTTCTTCCAAATCTCTACAATTGGGGATTATATAAAATAATCATTAAAGCCCTTTGGATTAGCAAGCAAGAAGCAAATGTTTCTAAAGTCACAGCAGTTTAAGGAATGGATTATTTGGTTGGCACTGCTCAAAAAGATAGGCTGCATGTCAGTTTCTCTTGTTCCTCTTTTACTATTTCTGTATTTCTTTTCTAAACGGCATTGCTTTTGAAAACGAAAACCGTTCTCATTTCTACTTGTGTTTGGAGTGCCCTCTTCTTGATTGCTGCAACAAAGACTTAAGGGTTAAGTCTGAAAAAGATGGCACAAAGAATTGATACGATTTTCAGTAGATTTGTGAAGGGTTCCTTATACGAAGTTGTGCCTTCGCTGATTTACCAAGGGAAATTTAGGGTAAACCAGTTACTTCTTCAAATAAAGGCTACTAATAAAAGCTTAAGCCAGATTTTCCCTTTTATTTTGTTTTTCTACTTTACATGAATCACCACATTTGGATTCATCTTCCACATAATTAGCTTAGAGAATTTAAAGTTATCTTTTTTTCCACAAAAAGGCCATAAAATGTCTTTCTTGAAAAGTCTAGGCATTTTCTACTATAACTTTGCCAGTTTACAGAAAATGGAAAAAAAAAAGGAAAAAACAAATATGCTAGAAAGTGAAGAAAGTAAGGATGGATAGTTTTGGCTGAGAAAGTTTTTTAAAAAAAGTTACAGAAAAGAAAATAACATAAAAATAAAATTAGTTCAGCAGGAAAAAGACTACATACAGATTGAAAATTGTGTCTTTCAGAAAAATATAACATCTGTCAACTTTCTTACAGAAAACTAAAATGTTTCCTTTTTCACATTAAAAACTCAAGAAAATCTTTTTAACTCTCACTTCCCAACCAAATACTAACTCAAATATGATTTAGTATTTGAAATCTTTTTAACTCTAAATCTTTTTAACTCTCACTTCCCAGGAGAACTCAAATAATTACACTGGATAAAATTAATATCCTCCCTCTAATCAATCCATCGATATTTATTATGTGTTATAGGGTAGATGTTATGATAGTTGCTACAGCATATAGGAGCCTATCTGGATTTGTTTGGTCCACAGAAGTTTATAAATTGTAATCCCAGGGAGAAGTTATTGGAATTTTCACAAGTAAATTCCAATCTATCATTTCCAGAGCGACCCACAGTAAGGATAAAGAGACACAGACATATCTGCAGTTGTGGGGAGCCAACGGGGTCCTAATTCCAGTGGGGACAATGGCTAACCAGAACAAAGGCTCTGAGCCAGGACCCAGCCAGGTTTTATTTATTCATGGAGAATGGAGTAACTCGGGGTCAGGCGACCGTGAGAAGAATGGAAGAAGCTGAGTGCTGTGAGCCGTGCTAGGCAGGAAGCCCAGTAGCGCCTCTGCACTATGCAGAGCTACGCAGGAGGACGACCGGATTCTGGTAACAGGTAGCTCCTAAGTTTGGAGGAATCTGCATAGCACACTTTGAGGAAGTATCCTATGTTTTGGGTCAGTTGCTTCAGCTCTGATGTCTGGCCTTTACTGTCCTGAGACCTCACTGCCTCTTTTTTGAAGCTGGATTCCAGCTGAGGGTGTCTCTCTGCCTAGCTCACCGTGATAGGAAGTTATAAGGGGACATCACAGACCCATCACTTTGCTTCAAACGCTACATCTCTGCACCTAGACCCACTGGCATCACTTAAAACCAGTTGAGGGGGTAGAGCATTTTCCTAGCCAGCTCTGTACATATCAGTACACAGAAGTAGGCAAAGATGAACCAAAGCGGGGGCAAATGGTCTTCTTTCAGGAGGAGCCATCTCAATGGTTCCCCACAGAGTAAATATAAGGCAATATAAGAATCCATACCTGTAGTCCACAAAAATATTCAGGGACATCACAACTCAGTGACATGAAAAGCAAAACAATAGGATGGAGTTGATTAGATTTACCAGGAAACAGAACAATGGATACAATGGAATGAACTAGCAAATACAAATGAAAGCCACAAGACAATGTAAAAAGAAACTAATTTAGAAGAGAGATGTTGTCGTGGAAGATGTGGTTATAAAGCAGAGCTGAGGTCAGACATGAGAACCAGGAAGAGCCCAGAAAGAGTCACTCAGCTGAGGAGAAAGGAGGAGTTAAAAACGTACTGCAAAATCACAGAACCAGAGTCTGGCTTTAGCAAGAGAAATACTAACACGATGTCATCAAGACTGAAATGCAAGACTACTGGAACACCACAGAGGTCTGAAATAAAAACTTATTTCAAAGGAAACATTTTGAAAACACCCAGAAACCATTTAAGACTAGTCATGGAGTTTAGCGAGGAGGAGAGAGAGTGAGAGTAGATAAATGTTGATGACAGCTGAGACAGCATGAGAAGAGGGGCTCCTTCTGGACTTGACGAGTACTACATGACATACATCAACATGGAAATGTCTGTCCAATGGCTAGGAAGGAAGAAGAAAATAGTTCTCACATTCACACATACATACAGGCACACACAGAGATGCACAGAGAGAGACAGACAGAGACAGGGCCAGAGACAGAGAGGAAGAACTAGAAAGAGACACTGCAGGAGAATGCATAAATCTAGCATGATGGAGAGTTATTAGAAAAAGCCTATTCATACCAGACATAAAATCAATCCCAAGGTCTTTAAAGAAAAGGAACTCAGAAACACTTTTAAAAAAACACAGAATAAAATAAGTTCAAGGGTAGGAAGGGCTTCCTAACCATTAAACATGTTCCTTTTAATCCATAAATGTAAAATCAATAAAATCATCAATATTAAAATTAAAATATTTTGTCCAAGGCATGATAAGTAGAAAAATAAGCCCAAACTAAGAAGTACAAATATTACATCAAATGATTAATAAATATCAAAAAAGTCAACCCATTGATAAGAAGCAGATAAAACAATAGAAAAATGGTGTTTTGTCCATCAAAGGAAACCTGGAAAAAGTCTAAACAGAAATAAGCAATTGAGAATGTGCAGAATGTCACAGCAATTCCAATAGTCAGAGAAATTCAAAATTTGACCCCAATTTTGCCTTTACCCAAAGAGAGTGGATATCAGAATGCACACATAGCCAGGGCTAGTGAGAATATGTAACAATAAAAACACATAGTGCAGGTTACAGTCCCAACCATTCCATCATGTTGGCGAATAGTTTGGGTCCTTAAGCCATGTACACGCACCACACTGCTTAGCAGGATGGCTACTTAGCAAAAATCTACATGTACACAGGACACTCAGGCAACGTTTTTAATATATCAATTCGAAAGTGAGAAACCACACAAGATGGAATAGGAGGAAAACTAAATAATTAACTCCACCTTGTTCAATAAAGGACTGCCATAGTCAGTGAAAAAGAGTAACAGCTACATACAAAACACGGATGTGATGGGGGACAGGGGTATCAAGTTGCAAAATAAAAAATCCACAAAACCTGGTATCATTTAAATCATATTTTAAATGTACAAAACTTAACATATCTGTTCTTAAGTAAGGAAAAAGGAAGGAAATGTTGAACACAAAATTCAGAACGCAGTTTTCCTTGGGATAGAAGGAAGGTTAATGTAGAAGGACTCTCGGGAGATTCTGGTGAGATTATTTAAGAAGGGGTGTGTGTGTGTGTGTGTGTGTGTGTGTGTGTGTGTTTTGTGTGGATATGTGTGTCTGCGTGTGTTGCTTATTTGTTTGTTTTGTGGTGCTAAGGATCAAATCCAGGGCCTTGCATACATTAGACAAGCATTCCACCGCAGAGCTAATCCCCCAGCTATTTAAGCGGATTTACGTATGTACGCATGTATGTCGTTATTCTTTATATCTCATGCATAATCAAATGCTCATAAAATTATTTCATTAATGCTAAATATTTATAAACAACACTAAGTACTTACAACTATTTACATGAAGAAGAATGAGAAAGAAGGAAGAGGTGGGTTTTTTTCTGGGAGGAGGTATTTTGATTTGAGGACAATATGGGCTTTGGAGTATAAGGAAGGAAAGGAAGGCCCCGTTCTGTCACAAATGTCACTTGGAAATCCAAGGAAATAAAGAGGCAGGGAAACTGAAGAGATGCTTCCATCCAGAGACAGTAACTTTCAGCTGCATGGACGGGATGAAAACAGAGCTTATGAGGATTAAAAGAGCCACGTGGGGGCTGGAGACGGAAGCTGAGACGCCCCCTGAGGAAGGAGCGATTCCGGGAGGTGCATGCACAGGGCTTCAGCTGGAAGCAACCGTTCCACACGTGGAGAGAGACAGCAGCCTACGAGCGGGCACAGACGTGTCTGTGTGGAGCCGAGAGAAAGGAAGAAGGATGCCGAAGAAAGCAGATAATTGTGGGGACAGTTATATGTCACTTTTAAGTAAATAATGCCATAACTTGGGGCACTAAAAATGATGGGGCTGCTATTCCCTATTAAATGTCTCATCACTCAACAGTCACAAAATACTAGGTGAACGGGCTATAAACGACAATCTTGTTACGCACGAGTTTCATAGTTCCAAGAATGCAATGTCTTCATTCTTTGTTAACTTCCCATAAAATCGAATCCATTGAACACTCCCTGGATATTTTTTTGAAAACAATTCTAATTTAAAGATTAGGACACGGGCCTCCCACTCCTGAGCTCTCCTAGCCCCTGGTGCAAGGACAAGATTCTTTCCTAACGGGTCAGAGGGAGAGGTAAAGCTTAGAGTGCTCAGGACTGAAGGCAGAGAATGTCGAAGAGTCCAGAGCTAGTAGAGGCAGAAGTCTTCCAGGACCACAGCAACAGGACAGAAGTGTCTGAGACCAAGCACAGGAGCTTGGACTCTGCACACACAAGGGGACAGCCGCGTGGAGCACTGCGGTCCTCTTCCCACAGGCCCTACTGCCTCCAGCATCTGTTACATCAGAAGTGTCCTAACAAAGGAAAGAACATGGACGACACTCAGGAATGAAAGAATGTTTGCATGGCCAGACTGTCACGAAACGTCCCATGTCACCCTACTTTGTATTTTCCAAACGATTCCTTCCCAATTAACATACACATCTCCCGAACTCTCTGCTCCTTTTAAGGTTAATAACTAACAACTAATTTTACAGAAAATGTCCCACTCTCTGACTGGTACCAGTTCACCCCCTCCAAGCAATGCTACTGAATGGTGGCAAAGAGTTTGAAACAAGAAAATAAAACATTTAGTCTGTGCTTCTAGAAACCAGCCTCATCCACTTACATCCTGTCTTTTGAGAGATGTAAAAATGCTGTACAATGAAGAACTTTTTTCCTTCCCTTTTTCTTTTTTAAGCCTAGAGAGTAACTCTGCCTTGCCTAATGGCAACTATGGCTGCCTAGGTTAGTCACAGATGACCAGGCTTTTGCTCGTAGGACAGATGGACTGTCCCTCCCTTGTATCCACTTCCAGTCGCTCCATAAAGCAGCAGAGAGAGACACATGGTCTCACTGAGTGTAGCGATGAGGTTTCTGTGACTGAGACAAGAGAACTGTTTCTGTAACAGGAGCTTTTTCGGAACCTTGGTGGGATTCAAGACTGAAATTCAACGCAGGGCATAACCTCCTGACATAAGAGGCCACTGACTTCCAGTTGGTGCAGTGAAAACTAGGAAACAGCAGATTAACTTTGCCTCCTGTATTCCCTGCTTGACCTCTTCCAAGAAAGGATCCAGACTGAGGAAGATCCAGGAACAAGCTCACTGAAACCTCCAGACCTTCCAGCAGAGGAAGGTCCATGACTAAATAACTACTGGCTGCAAACTGAGTGGCAAACGGCAGTAAGAAAAGCAGAGCGGACCTTCCGCAGGCTCACACAGCAGTGCGCGGACAACGCTCCAGGCTAGCAGCCCTTCAGGAAGGAGCAGGCCACACAAACGAGGCGCTTCCTGCTGCCCATCACTGGGGCACTCCAGCCCGGAGAGGGAGTGAATGCCGGTTGCTGAGCTGCATTAAATCGGCCAGCTCCATTTGTGAACAGCCACACACTTTGCTTTCCAGATGATCTTGGGGAGCAGCCTGCCCCTTAATGGCACAGTGTATGTGACACAGAACAAGTCCGGAGTTGGAACCAATGGTACATAAAGCAAAGGAAGGATTAGAAGCCAGGCAGGTGTAGGAGATTAAGGACTTAAGAGTCAGATGGAGAAGAGCATTGCCCGGGTGTCCTTCATCTTTTATAATAAAGGAAAGTTCCCTAGTGATGCCAGTACAAAGAATAAGCTCAACTGGACAGAATTCTGTTGACAGAGGAAGAGTCCTTGAGTGGACCTTTTTTAACTGTGGGTTTGTCTGCCAAAATCTTACTACCTTTCATAACAAATCAATCTCCATCTAACAGCAAGTAACAGAACTCTGCTCTGCCCTCCACAGGTCACCATTCGAAAGTGTTGAATGCAGGGACTTCAAGAGTCTCTTCTGAGCAGATGGGGCGTGGATCCTAGCCACGTCCGCATCGCCAGCAGATGCTGAGCAAGGGCCCACCTCGGATCTGCTGAGCTCAGTCCTAAGAATGCCTGCTATAAACCACCCCCACCATCACCCTGCACTGCTGAGTAGCCTCTTCTGAGTGATCCAGGCACACTGGAGACTCAAAATAAACAGACAGGTCACCCGATCTGGAGTTGTGAGCTTCTAAGCATAGGGCCAAACCGAATCCACGTGATCTACTCATTTCAAAGCCCAACTCTTCTGTCACAGCATCACGACTGCCCCTTCTTGCACAGGAGACCAAGCTTACTCCTGATCATTGGAGATTGTCTATGCCTTGTCACCCATGTCTACACACCCCACAGCCAGCCCGATATCCCTCTGCGCGCCCCACAGCCAGCCCAATATCCCTCTGCGCGCCCCACAGCCAGCCCGGTATTCCTCTAAGCAGGAGTGCAGACCTGTTTGCTTTGCTACTTTGTATCTTTAAGTAGCAATTCAAAGTTGCCAAATAGACATTTTATCTCTACCAAAAGATGTTCCCTCCCCATTGTTTGATTATGGCATTTTCAAGCCTACATGCAATTAAAAATAATTAGTTTCACTTTTATGAGATACCCAAAATATAAATAAAGGGCAAAATAAAAGATAGATAATCAAAAGTAGGGAGATAGATGTTTCTCAAATGGGAAGGGGTGGACGGGGTAGAGGGGAGGAAAAGGGGTTGAAGAAAAGAATTAAGCCATGTGATAGCTATGCACCAACTCCACACAGGGAGTATAAACACGGTGTACTGCAAACATGCACTGATAAAAATTTTAAAAAGAAAACTGTATAATCAAAGCCCATTTCACTGTCACCTACCATCAAAAATTACCAGTACATGAGAAACTGCCTTACTGGACTTTACATTTCCTCAATAAAGGCAGGAAAATGTTTTCATGTATTTTTGTTTCTTTTCCCCTTGGGTTCAGATCAATACTAAGCAAGTAGGAAGAACTCACAACCTGCTTATGAAAGTGCATTTAAATGGAGTTCACCAGAATTCGGAGCTTTTCCTCATCGGCTCACATGATCCATTCAATCCTTAACAATTCATAAAGCCACTCAACAATTCAAAAGAAATAACATTTAATGTTAAAAAGGCAGTATTACAACCTCAGTCTTGTACCATCATTAAAAATGTAAACAGTAAGCTAAATTTTCTTCTGACACCAAGAATGGGAAATCATGATCAATAAATTTTACACCGTAGACAGGGATTAGTATTTCACAATAGACAGGAAACTTAGCTGAAGTCTAGCTACTGGTAGCAATATGAACTTAAATAAGCCACTTACTTTCCTTTAGTCTTAAAAAAAAAAAAAAAGTCACACTTTTTCCCAGTGATTACATAATGCTATCAGGAAGATTAATTCTCTTTAATTTGTCAGGTACATTCTAAAGTATACAGCACCATATTTTAAATTTCTTTTATCATCTACCTTGACTCTTAAAACAGGACCTAGAGTCCATTTAGTGGTAGAATACATAAATCACTCTAAAATACAGTAAGTGAAATTTACAATTTTCATGACACAGATGCAAGCATAGGGACAACATCAAAGGCTGAGGTGTTCGTGATAGGAGGTTTCGTGGTAAAAGTAGGCATGCTCTTGGGTCTTAAGGGATAAACCACCTGGACAAGGAAAATGAAGAGAAAAAAGAACAAATACAGGCATTTCCAGAGGTAGCCATGTCAGGTGTAAATTAATAATAAAAAAAAAAGCACCCAAATTTTCAAAAAAAAATGCAATTTGACCAAAGTAGAGAATGCCTGTAAAAAAATACAAGTAAAGAGATTGAAGCAACTGATGGAAGCTAAATTATGAAGAAGCTCGAATAATGACTAATATTTGACCTTAAAGGAAACATTAGCAAGATGTTAGGAACTTAACTTCAGCAAATTAACAACCGAGGAAAATAACTGATTTATGATAGGGTTTAAGGCAAGGGGAAACAATTAGGAAACAGTGACTGTTATCAAGATGGGACAAAACTGGAACTGCAAATAGAGTAAGCAGTAAAAAGATTATAAAAGAGACCAAGAATGAATAAATAGGATCCCAGTGACAAAAAAACCTAAAAGCTTTCACTGTCTTCTTGGATTGCAAAAATCCATGTAACTGAAGAAAAAGATAACCATTTACCACTGAGCCCTTTTCTTTTCCTCTACACGGCAACTCTTCCAGAGTGGAGGCCTTCCACAGGTGGGCTTCCATCAGGACCCGGGTATGTCTCCTATTTTGTATACCTAGTCTTCCTCTTCAGTCAGCTCTCCAGTGGACAGTCACCTCCTCAACCAGTTCCCCCAGAGCAACTTGGTGTAGTAATATTTTACTATTTTAGTGTCTTTTGCATTCTGATCTCTTTATCATTTATTTCTTCTTGTTTCTTCCTCTTCCTTGCTCTAACTTCTAAAGGAGAATTCAGGAAGAATGCGAACCTGGAACCTTATATAGCACTAAGGAAAAATGAGCCCTGACATAGATTAGATTGCTCAATAAATAATTCTGGAATGATAAATAAATAAGTAAGTAACAAACCCATCAAAACAGATCTTTGGAGAGAAGGCGGAAGCTGGCTGTTGCCCTTGGGCTACTCCAAAGTCCATATTTGAACTTGGGTATTCCACTTCCCTTAAACGCTAGAAGATGATTCCACATCTTCTGTGCTAGGTATCTCACGTGTCTTGTGTAATGAGTAAACCGGCATCGTCCCACACCACAGGACCTTAAACTCCAAACATCCTACAACACAGTCACTCTGTGAACACAAAAGCCAGGACCAAGTGATCTGATGCTGAACGCAGGTCACACAACATCCAGCCCAAAACTTTACCTGAAATACAACCAACCTCTATTTTGTTCTTTAGTTGTAATTGTCATGCAGCACGCCACAATGCCTACTATAAGATACACAATCAACAAATAGTGATTTGGTTACGTGTTTATCATTCTGCTTATGATGATCCCCCAAAAGAAAAAGAAGAGACAAAGAAGGAAAAGCAAGGGAACAAAATAAACAGCAACTAAATGTCTAACACAGGAATTCATCCTGGTATTTATGGAGTTAAATTGCATACATCCTACTGTAAATCTTACATTACCAAAATTCAAGCCAAATCGGAAGCATTGCACCTTTTCCTCCGTATGATATTTGTGCTGTTGAAAAACTCTAGCGTCTAAAAATATGGAGGTTTAAAACAAACTGTTTTTCTCTAAGTGTTAGAAATTTTTCATTCCTCGTTTTACTGGATTATTTGTTGGTATAAATGTATGACCTTATTTTGAAACACAAAATAAGAATTGATTTACTGCTTCGAGGAAGCCCAAAATGATTTTTCAAAAGTTCATTCAAAGAATATTAAGAATCTAATTCTCATCAGGGAATATCAGTGGTGAGTAAGTACAAGGGTTATTTATAACTCAATGCAGAAATAACATGTAGCAGCTAGTTTTATATGGAAAGTTTACTGAATGTGTTTTGAAAATCAAAATAAGTAGGCCAGGTGTGGTGGCACACACCTGTAAACTCAGCAGTCGGGAGGCTGAGGCAGAGAACTACTGAGAGTTCCAGGCCAGCCTGGGTTACAAAGTGAGTTCGAGGCCAGCCTGAACCACACTGCGAGACCCTGTCTCCAAAAACAAAACAAATTTAAAAATGAAAATCAAGACAGCTAATACTAGCTAGTATAAAGTGTCCACTAAATTATACCACTGTATGTCTTATGCAATACTGTAGTCCAAAGTTTGCCTTCTATTATAATCTAAGCTGTGATACAATAGAATAGATTGTGTATAATATCTAAGATATAAAGGAGATAGATAACCTATGTCTATTATTTCATCATATATTCTTCCTACTAAACTTCCTTAATTGAAACACTTATACTAGAATAGATGATTACACATGTTTACTTTTCTAGCATGTACTTAAAATGAAAAATAAATCACCAAAAAAAAAGTAAAATTTTATTTTTAGGAGTTTATTGTTTCAGAACTTAGGGTTAAACCCAGGGCTTCACATCAGATAGCCAAGCTTTCTACCACTGAGCAGTATCTCCATTCCTGAAAGTTAAATTTTAGATAAAACCCCAATGTCACTCATTTTTGCCCCTAAAGCAACCAATATTTTTGTTCATATACTGCATATAAACTAAAATAAAGAAAAATCAATCTCTGAAATGAGAATAGAAAAAGAGGTCAAACAGAAACTTAAATTATATGGGAAAGCCCTAAAAGAGCAACTCTATTTAACTATCAAAGTCAGCAGACAAAATAACGGAAGAAAGGGTTCATTTGAAATTGATGACTGTATTTTTCTTCTACAATATGCATTAATATAGGGTATAGCATTTGTCAGAAATCTCCTGAAATGGGTTAGAAGAAAATGGTTCTCATATTTGTGTGTTTGGATACATTTTTACATTACTTTGTGAAAACTGCCCCAATATATATCTGCTAAGTGTTTAATAACAATATATGGAAAGCAAGAAATAAGAATTGCAGTAACTTAGATCCCTCAAGTTGAACTGAATTCAAGTTTGGTCGACAAAGGACCAGTAATTCTCCCATTACTTTATGTAGCATCCATACATAATTCATCTGTGACTGAATCAAAATTAAGACAATGAGTCCTCAGTTGGAACAGCAATGCCTCTTTCTCCTTGATGCTCATTATTTTAATCAGAAGCAAAGTGGAAATTGTATTAATTTCATGGAAGTACATTTCAAAACCAAGAATGAAGGACTGCCTGCCGCTGCTGCCACAAATAAACACAGGTATGACTGAAGAGTGAAAGGCGACAACCGCCACGTACACACAATTATTATTTTGTTCGGCAGCAGAACTTAGCGCTCATTTGTTTGTATTTGTTTACACGACCATAAATTTCATCAGTGAATCAACGTGGAGTTTAACATCAAAACAGAGCAGATGACTGCAATAAAAGCAAATCGCTCTCAGAAAGCGGGGAGAAGTAATACTCACAGGGCTGTAAGTTTAAAACAAAACAAAAATAAACAGTGGCTACAATAGCACCTGAGTCTTTCCAAGCCCTTTGGAGTACTTAAAATGGAGCGGAAAGAATTGTGACAATTAAAAAGCAGCAGCGAAAGACTACTCTGTTAACGGCTCATGAAAACAAAGGTAAATTTTTTCCAGGGTAAAAATGAGCACAGTGACCCTACTTAGACAATTACTGCTGCGGCAATTAAAATAAACCCATGGAATAGTGGTGTACCGCAGAAGTCAGTGTCTGACTGAGGTCCACACTTTTTAAAGCTAGGCTGTATCACTAAAGAGGAAGAAAGGGGAGTCACTCAGACCCCCCACCATATATTCAGCCACTGGGTCCATCTACCAAGGTAAGAAACAGACAGAAGATGGGTAATAGGAAGGACAGAGATCTTTTTCAATTGGGAAGGGCGATAAGAGACTGAGGGCAAAGGAGAGAGAGGAGAAAGAGGAGATGGAGAAAAGCAACTGACAGAAAAAAATAGAAATAAAGCTTTCGCTACTGACAAGGGCACCATGAGTTGGAAGGCGCAGGGAGGAACAAGAACAGTAGGGGACGAAAAGAAAAACAAAAAGAATGAAGAAGTGTTATGCATGTGAACCAATCTCCCACGCTGAATGTGTTCGTTAAGTACCTACAGAAAAACGAACACTTAGCACTTGATCAAACATGAAAACAAAGGAGGATGACGCCCAGCCCTGTGTCCTGGATATGGTACACCTCATCGCGGCTCCTACGCGGTCCACCTGCTTCAGTCCTGAACCCACTGTCTTGCCACCTATTCACCTTTGCGATGTACAGGTTTGTGTCTTGTTTCCACCTGGATCTGAGATTCTTAGCTACTTCATTCATAAGCAGACACACATGCTTTAAGGTCTGTCATACGTATCACATCTGCCATCAAGAGCGGGTGTGGATAGCTCAAGAATTACGAGGCGCGGTACATTAGGATGATGTGGGCTCCACAGCAGAATTCTAATCTAAGTACTGCCTAAGTAATAGCTGTTACTACCTTTATTATCATCATCATCATCATCATCATTTTTTAATTTACCTAAGAACATGGTCTTCCACACTTTCTTCTTTCACCCTCAGTCAGTCAACTATTTCCTTCCTTCTCATAGTTACAAGATGCCTAAAATAGTACCAGGAGCACCACATTCTCATGTAACAACTTCTGTCTCTTTTGTTCATCAGCTAGAAAACCTTTCCTTAAGTTCCCCTGGAGGCCTGTCCTTCTAACTCATTACCCAAGCCATGTCACGTGGCCATCCCTACCTGTGAAGAGAAACGCGCTAAGTAAGACGGCGGAAGGGAGCCTTGCCCAAGTGGAAGCATATCTACAACACAGACGCCTGCGGTCATGAGCCAGAGCCACGTACAATGCTTATCAATGAACGAGTGACAACATGCACTTAGGAAGCTGGGTGTGGTGGTGCACTGCTGGAACCCCAGCGTTCCGGGAGGCTGAGGCAAAGAGATCACAAGTTGGCACCTAGCCCAGGAAATTTAGTGACTTAGCAAGACACTGTCTGAAAAAGGGTGGGGGGTTGTTGGGTTGTAGATCAGTGTGAAGACCTGGGTTTCATCTCCAGTACCACCCAAAAAAAAAAAAAAGGGAAAAGATACAACTAGGAAAGAATAATCGTGCCACCTTCCTTTAGAGAGGCCCCATGGGGATGAATAGAGTCCTACGAACATGTACAGAGGGGCGACAGCTGCTCTTCCCCACTGCAGGATGGCTCATGAGCACTCTTCATACACTACGCCTATGCCTCAAGATCCATTTATTAGAGGCTTTGTATTCTACACATTCACTTGGTTCAAGTCCCTGTCCTTTTAGAGCCTAGGCCAGCAGGACCCCTAGAGTGGAGCTATTTTTCCACTGCCAAAACACCACAAGATATGCCACTACAACCCTTTAATAAGCTGACAAAACCAGAAAGGCTCATATCTGTCCAGGTCTTGCATCTTCTCAAACCAACGGAAAACGTTAAGAAAATGAATTGCAAAAGATCAGTGTTTGTTTCTTAGTGATTTAGGGAAGAAAAAGGCACTTTCTGTTACATTGTCACTTTCCAATTTCTGGCCAAACCCCTGTAGTTTTCATCACGCATCATTTTTGTGATTAATGATGTGCACCCAGTTAATGGAAAACAGTAGATTAAGTTTCCACTAATAGTTTTGCAAGTTATGTATGTCGTCTGTCTGCCTCATTTAGAAACAACCTCACTGTTCACTAAGAAACTAATGGATTTAATCCCGAAGTAGAATTTAGCTTTATGCATACAAGGCAGGTCAGACTTCCAGAGTGGAGAAAATTACACTATTAGAGGTGTGCAGATCTTCAGTTACAACGTCACGTTGAGATGCCGCCTTGTAAGGACTTTTTTTTTTCCTTTTATTTCTACATAACCACTTAATTTAGGAATCTATGGTACTAATGTAAGGCCTATAAAAACACATGATGTATCTTGCAACCATTACAAATAAGCATAATAATAATTTCTATTATTTGTATGCTGAGCTGAAAAGACATCTATTATTTTGAATTCAAAGGCAATAAACAGTTTCTTGTACAAAAGTGTATTAACATAACCACTGTCCGAAAGTATATAATCATTGCAATTCTACAGTTTAAAAGTGGCTGGAATGAAAAAAAAAATGCAATCTGCTTTCTACATAGCCAGTACTTTTATCCATTCATGAATTGAACCAACCATGAAGAACAAACACATTTCCATAAACTATGTTAAAAACAAAGTTGAAGAAAATATGAAATGCCAAATATTGAAATCCAATGGATTAATTAACTGGTTAAGTTTGTACACAATCTGAAGTAATTTACCCTGGCAAATCTAATAAGAGGTTCTATTATTAGAGGTTTATGGGAGTCAAATCTATCTTTTATGGTATTACTACTTCTCTCCTTAGGAAAACATCATGTTCTTTTTAAGTTTCTTTTATTAATTTTTTATATCCCTTATATGAAAACATTCTGGAATCTTAACCAATTACTTGAGTGAAAGTTGGTCAGAAATGCAGAAATTTTGAATAATAAATTTGCCCCTCTGTAAGACAAGTCTGACAAGAGCATCTGTATTGATATGAGCTGGTTCTCTTCTTATATGCAAATAAAAATCAAGTCTCCAAATTTTTCAAATGCAATTTCAAAACTGGCCCGGATATCCAGATTACTTTTCAAAACATATCTCTCCGGTCAGGTTGAAAGTCACACAAGCACGCTTTGTACTGCTTGCTTCAGTATACCACAGGCACATGCAACCTGCAGCACTTTGTCATTCAAAACAATCTTACACAAAGAACTATTCATGCAGTCTGGGGCACCATAACTCAACATTAAACTAACATTGCAATAACCTGTGCCATGAGAAATTTTATTAATATCAGTGACTCAACGTGAGATCTTTAAAGGGTGAGGGGAAAAATGATACACATGCCATTTCTTAGTGATGAAGGAAAATAAGCAGGGCAAAGGCATATTATTTATCTAAATCTACCTCTTTGTTTTTGGCTTTTAAGACACGACTAAGAGTTTGATTCCTTAAAGAACAGGAAACTACACAGGAAGCAAATAGCAACCAGGTTTCAATAGAAAGGATCCGAGTCCTGAACCCCATGTGTGAGGATTTTGTTAGATTAACCTGTTACTCAGGCCTTTCCTTTGTTTTATGGAAGCTGAATGCGTTGACAGTTTTATGCTGCTGAATTGGAGCTTCTTCCTCCCAACGTTAGGTTAAGCTCCGATGACAGATTCTTGTGAAATGAATAGACTAGATGAGGCGTTGCAGGGTAAGTCCGCGATGACAGCCCTCCGCCCCCTCAAGTCCTGAGCCCTCTGAGCGTGCAGCCCTTGCTCAGGCATCAGCCTGGCACACACACCACCACCCCCAGTATATGCAGCCTTCCCGAAGCTGCAGGCCAAGGAAGCCTGGAGGACACCCCCAAACTGAAGAAAACCACCGATCTGCTGAGGGACAATGGAATCAACCAGTACCTGATGAAAATCCACTGAGATCTCAATAGACACATGACTCAGAGCTGGGAACCTTAACTGTGAAACCATGCCTATGATGCAACAGACTAGTAATACAGAAAAATCCCCTGAAGGAAAAGTGAGAGACACAAAGCAATGTTCCTCTCCCTTGGTCAAAGAAAGGCAAGTCTAACCTGAAAAAACAGCTCATTTTTAAAAAGCAAGAATGAGTCTGTATTTCAAAACAAGATGGTAGAAATTTAACCATGTCATTACTTTATATAGACTACCACTGGTGATCACAAAATATGCTTTTACATAAATGGACTCTATTAGGATGCATAATAAGCTACAAATAAGTATTTTAAATGTTTAAATCACAAGGTTGAACAAAAGATGAGCTTTTACAAAAACAAAATTTAGTTTTCAGGGACTGAATGTCACATGGATTTTTTTGTTAAATCACATAAACTCAGACATACTGTCTACTTTAATCATAATCGACTAGGCATATTTGGAATAAAATAATACAAAATTGTTGTGGGCAACTTGTCTTTTTTGATTTGCTTATTTTTATGTTCTGTGAATAGTCAAAAATACAAAGACTTAATGAAAATACTTCCTCCTAAAGGTAACCTATTCCATGAAACACCATTTCATGTCTTTACATAGATGTTATTTTCCATAAATCGGTAAGCCAATGCAGTCTAAATATTGTAGTCAAATTTTTAAAAAGGTTATTTCTTCTCCCCAAATTCCAGAGGACTACGTCATCTGTGAATTAGCAGCTCTCTGCCAGTCAACAATGTTTGGACCTGAACCTACTATTTCCTGAAGGGTGTATCTTCGGGGGGTGTATGCCAGTGTAGTCAAAGTCCTCTTCAAAGATACAGCTTCCTGAGGTTCTAGGGAGGAGCTCCCCTTACTGAGTATCCCAATCACAGCAAGATCCAACACATCAAAGCTCAAAACAGAAAAGTACAGATGATTTACCTGATATTCATTGGGCCAAAAGGTGCTCACTGCTAGCTCAGCCCGAAGCCAGTCTCTACCTGTGAATCCAGTCACATTCCAAATTGGATTAGCAAGAGGTCCTTTGTTTACCCTAACGAGTATGTTCAACGTGCCAGGGTTCAACCCTTTCTGGCTGTATAGCAGGTAACTGAAATCAACACAGTGAGTGTCATTCTCCTTCATGGTAGGCAGCTGAAGTCGAGCTTTTTCTCCAGGGTCATGAATCGAAGAGTCCACTATCATATAGGAACCTGAAATGACATTACAAATAATGGAGATAAATAGATTTTTAAGCCAAAATGAATATATTACAGCAAAGAATACCCATCCATTATGAATATTAACTCAAAAACCTTGACTTCCAGAATAGATTTTAGGAAGATATCTATCAAGTAAGGAAGTAAATTAAATCCTTACTAGGTAATAGACACTGTTGAAAGTATACAAATGCATTAACTCATTAAAAATATTGTTATCTTGCTCATTAAAAGATCAAGTCATGTAACAGACCAGGTAGCCTGGCTGAAACCAAAGTCTCACTCCCTAGACTCTCTACCTTTATAAAACAGAAAGGGACTTTTAAATATATAAAGCAAACAAAACAATATCTTATTGGCCCGATATATATGGAAGGTGTACATTTCTTTTACCCACCCAGAACATTATTGTAGGGAGAAGGGCTAAGAATGTAGGCAGAGAATCATTTCTAATTTTCAATTCCAAGATCATTATTTCCGGAAGTTATGTGACCTTGCATCACACACTGACCACTTTGGGCGTCCGTTTGGAGAGGAGAAGTATTTTGTAGAGGGAGTGTGAGGGCTAGATTTAAACTTTCCTGAAGCTCTAATGTAAGTGTATGATAGGCTAAGCATCACATGGGTTATTTTGGTCCCAACTCTTTAATAGTTCTTAATCTGTTCCAGGATTGCAAATCCCTAAGCTTAAAATCCTTAATCTCATCCAGCCCCTTGAACTGAATATGGACTCAGTAGTGTAGCTGCCACTAGAAGGCATAGGACCTACATAGACCAAGACTCTCAATTGCAGACAAAAGTCAGGCAGTAACCAACTAGAAAAATGGGACTTGGAAACCATGCTGCACTCTACATGAGTCCCAGAACATTGCCAGAACAACAAACACTTGTTCTCGTCTCCTGGTGGACAGTGACAAAGGAACCTGGAACAAAAATGTAATTACTTGCTGATCGCACTAAAGGGACAATGAAAAGTTTATTTTTAATTTTTTTTCTCCTATCATGCCATTTTGACCACAGTGTATGAGGTATGGAGTTTCAGAACCCAATTTAACAAGGGTTACAACTGACCCTCTCTTCCTGAAAACATTTATATTTAATCCATCCTCCATATTTGTTCTTGAGAACATAACAATTTATAGCCATGACCTATTAAACATTCAACGACTGCTGGTCTGAAGCGTTCATGTAACCCCACCAACACGTTCAAATCGCGGCAGACGGGACAGTTTCAACTATGTAAGAACCTACGCTTCAGATCTAATTTCCACTGAGTGGCAGTCTGCGGTCTGGAGCTACCATGAAGATTGTGAATAACATTTTAACACAGTTCAAACACAGCATTTCTGCAGTATAATTGTAGTAACTGATGTTTACTTCAGTTTCCCAGTTCTCATTTTTTCTTGTAAGCTGAAATCCATTTTTTTGTTTGGTTTTCGTTTTTTTTTTTTTTGTAATTCTGACAGATGGCAGATTAACAAAATTAATGGCCCATAGGTACTTTTGGGGAAAAAAATGTCTTTTCCACAAAAGAATTTTTTGGATCCTGACCCAGTTTACAGAAGCAGGATGTTTCTACTCTTGGTTAGAGTCACATCCTAAAGCCAATAGCTGATCAGCAAGGTGTCTTTTAGACTTCTCAGTGTGTAGCAGAGCAAGGACTGCTATTAGCCAGGGCCTGAGATAAGTTATTTAGTGTTACTAGGCCTTGGTTTGTTCATAGACTCATGACCTATTTCTCCACTGCTATAATGATTTCTTCAGTACTATACTACGGCAGTAGTAGATGTCAATGACCTTCACAAATTTAGGTCAATTATGATTTCTGATTATCAATTTTAAAACAGGAGTGTCTATATGACTATTGGCTTTCTAATAGTCATTTTCTTCCATATGAAATAAAGTCTGGAGCAAAATATGTTTTGGGTCACATTTCAATTATATATTATGATTTACCATTAAGACTATAAAGGAATTTCCAGCCAGTTGCACTTTTAAGCTACAATAATTTTATTATGAAGGAAATGTGATGAGAAAACTACATTCGTTTGTGAATCTTATCAATCTGACCGTTAGAAAAAGCCAGAAACTAAAAGTTTACCCAAACCATTTCAGCCTCTGAAGGTCCTCCAAAGTCCGTTACATGATAATGAGGGTCAGTGCTGATAACTCACTTCTATGGACTGTTTCTGTAAAGGGCCTCATGTCAATGAGCCTCATAGCTCAGACTGCTCTGAGGGCTGTGGAGTAAGACTGCATTAGCTGCGCAGCTCCGGAAAGGAAGACGCAAGCATTCACATCAAAAAGTCCTCTAAATCCTGCTGCCTGCTACCAGACAGAGAGGGAATTTACATGGTGGGTTCCAGGGACAGGGCTGCCTGTTCAACATAAGACACCCCTCCAGCATCCAAAACACACGCCACACTGCTCTTTCTTTTTTTTTTTATTTTTTTAAAGAGAAAAAAAGAAAAACAAAAAAAATCAAGAAGCAAACAATTAAAAAACGACAACAAAAGCAAAATGACAACAACAACAAACAATGCAACATAGGATTTCAAAACAAGACGATAGGAATTTAACAATGGTTGTTATACTGCACATTATTATTTTTCTAAGTCTGTGTTTTGTTGTTGTTGTTGTTGTTGTTGTACTGGGAATCAAACACAGGACCTTGTCCCTGCCAGGCAGGCACTGTGCAACTGAGCTACATCCCCGGTACAACCCTGAATTCTTACTAACTTCATAAATTATTGCCAGAGTCTCCCAGAGTAACCAGTCCTCAACGTTTAAGTCTGAAAATACTAGAATATGTGCTTCTCTTATTCTTTATTACTGTGGTTCCAGCACCCAGTAAGTAATCTTTCAATTTTCTAGTAAGAGTCTAGCAGTGTTTAGTCATGCTTTAGGTAACTTAAGGCTTTACGAGAAATGTCTGTGTTTAGACACGTAACGTATGAACTTTTACTTAACATAATTTTTTTAATATGGCCTTACCGATGTTCTTTACAATGTTCTTGAGCAATGAGATCATAAATATATCATTCAAGACAGTAGAGAAAAATGTATATGTTCATATTTTCTTTAAGAAAATGTAACTTTCTGGAGAGCAGTTTGGCAGTAAGAACAGAAAAACATTCAGATGTGGCAATTCCAAATTTACAAATGTATACTACATAAAAGTGTGAAAGTTTACAAAGATACAACTCAATAAGATATTCATCTCATTATCACACTGCTTGAAATGGAGAAAAATGAAAGAAATATTCAATAATAAGCAATTTATAAAATTATGATTAATCAGTTCAATGAACAATTACATAGTAATTAAGAATTTATTAAAATGTTTCATGGAAGTTATTTGTATTTATGTAAAATATGTAGGCTATAAATATTATACTCATTTATAAAAATGTACATTTGTCTTAAATATACTTTGCTGGGAGGGTATTCAAAATACATGCACAGATGACATCAAAACCTAAACAGTGCATTATCAGGGCTCTGATTATCTTCTTTATCTTTGTTTATGTACAGTTTCTGAATGTTGTGCAATGAATATGCCTTAGATTTGTATTTTTATTAAAAAGAGAATATGTGAATTCTATCTGACATAAGAAGCATCAATTAAATAATAATATTTAGTAACAAATAAATGTTGTTGACTTTTTAAAAAAATAGATCCTCTTTGAGCCCTACAGATTAACAGCATCGTGGTATTTACAAAACCACAATACAAAAACCAGATACTTCATATTTGAGTTCAGTAGGAAATAGAGAGAAAAGTAGCAAGTATTGATAATACAGGGCAGTTTCTACTTAAAGAATAGCCAAAGAAGATGGGCCACAAATTCATAAGGACCAGAGTCTAATATATAGATGAATAAGCAATGCCCCGTTGATTGATTATAGTAATGAATATTTTATCTGTAAGCTACATCTGTAGGAATAACGTTAACATAGGAAATCAGATTGATAGCCAAGAAAATAATGGATGATAAACAGCTGTCTGTACCTTATTCTTAAACTCCTTTATATACACAGTGTGTTTGTTTACATTTCAGTGCACTAACATAGTATTTTCACTAACTTAGTTCTTCTGTAGCATTCATTGAAGGCAGAAGGAAAATCTTCAGTATCTCTGCTACGAATTCCCGTCTCCCCACGATCTTGCTCCGAAGTGCTTCACTCACGTTACTCTCACTTCTGCTCCAAAGCCACTGCCCGATGTGACAGACCCTGCACCTTGTCCCCGTCACAGCTTTACTTGCCACAACTGGTTTGCAGTTTCTGATTTTCTCATTCTGGCCCTTAGTTTTACACTGCTTTTATACAAACTTTTGTTTTGTTTTGCTTTATTTTGTTTAACAAACTTTGAATAATAATAAAGGGATCATTTATAAAAGACTGTCCCCTTTCAGAAAGATAACGTTTATTCAGAGACCAAGTAGAAGAGAGAAACTACCGGGTAAATTTAACAAGTGTAAGGCAAGGAATCATTGCCTGTAAGAGGGTAAAACTTTAAAGTAGCAAAAGAGACCCAAACAATAGCCAAGGAGCCAAGTAAGGAATAAATGTGGAGGGGAGGGACATTACTCAAGGCATGGATGTAGCAGGTTGCATGACGGAGAAGCTGCCGGTCTCTCAGGCTGGAGCTGGTCCACATCGACCAGAGCAGCACAGCACACGCCCCATGCAGCGGGATGGGAGGTTTGCTTGTGCTACCTACCTCACGTCGGTGGCCACCAGGTGACCACAAGATGACTGTCAGGCCAGGGCTGGGGTGGTAAATTCACCAAGGAACTCTATGTGCAGCATACATGCACAGCTGTCCCATACAGTACCAGCGAGGGGGGGAAACTTAAAGCAAACTCCACCAGGAATAGAAGTGTCCTCCCTTCTATCATGTCTTTCCTCTTTCCCATACTCACCATGGCACCACAATAGCTGTGAAGGAGAAACATTAGAGAGTCGAGCTCTCGCAATCTCAGAGCACAGAATGACGGTTTGGGGTAGAGATCTGAGGTCACGAATTGGTAACCCACACCATCGAACAAGGCGTGCAGTTAAAGTTCACTAAATCCTTGTGAGCTGATTACCTGAATGACTGCATGAGGAGACAAAAAGACCACTCCTTACAATGTGCCAGCATGCAACAGCGGAGAGGATACTAGCTCAATTACCAGAACTCATCAACACGACAAAAACAGAACAACTGCCACTGGTTAATGTCGCCTCGGGACACAATGACTTTATGGAATCATTGGTGTCACAAGTCACCCTTGTGTTTGGAAGAATCCTTGAATAGAGGGGTAGGTTTTTGGACATTTTAGTGTCGGCGCCTTTACATTAGAAAAGATACTAAGGACGTCAAAGACCTTTGATTCTATGATGTCTATCAATACATGGCATAAAGAAAAATTAAAAGTGGAAACTGTTTAAGTACTAATTTGTTTCATTAATCATGATCCCCATAGTTATCTCATTTGGTTGACCTCTAACATAAATTTATGAAAAATAACTGTATTTCCAAAAACAACAAAATCTCTTTAATGTTTGACTTAACAAAAGCCAGACAATTCTTGTTTTTTCTTCTTTTTTCAACATGTTGCGATATCATATAACATGTAGCCTCTGGGAACTTGACCACCCACTCGTGAGCAAATGAGAGAAAAAATGGGAAATACCTTAGCCTTTTTATTGAAATAATTTTTCCTCACAAATTCACTAAAACTGTTTTTGTGGCCTACAGTGATACCTGGATGATGTGTGGAGAAACACTGTATTTTAATATACTTAATTCTTTTTATCTTTCTGCTCTGATGAGAATACAGTTAGTGTTATTTATAGTGAGTCAGTTTTACTTATTCAATCTCTGCAGTGTGGAAAGGTCATTAAGAAACAGAACTCTTAACTGGGGTGTTGGGTGTCTTGCAAATGAAGATCAATCAAAACACTATATTTTTCTATTCTAATAAAAATACAAAGAGCAACTAAAGGTTCCCCAGAAAAAAAGCAATAGTAATAGATGAATAGATAGAAACACAAACACATGTTATATTTTGCTTATAATACATACAGTATATATCATACAGATATTAGATCGATTACTAGTTTTGATAATGCGTAACAAAACATATTAATGGATTTGTATTATCAAATAGTTCTATAATATATACAAAGAGATTCATTATAAACCATAGGTTCATGTGATTATAGAAGCTAAAAAGTCCAGGCTAGAAGAGTCATAGTCCAGTTCCAGTCTGAGTTTGATGCCCTATATTGAAAAGCTGGAGAGAAGAGCCAATGGTATAAATTCTAGTTCAGGTCTGAGCCCCGGCACCAGAAGGCTGAGTAGATTCAATTCCAATACAAGTTCAAGTGTGAGGGCAGAAGAAGGCAGCTGTCTCAGTTCACAACCACCCAAGTAAATTCTTCCTTAACCATCTATTGTTCTGTTCAGGTCCTTAGTGGATTGGATGAGAGCTAACCAGGCGGGGGAGGTGATTTGCTTTCTGGTCTACCATTCCAAATGTTGGCTTTATCCACAAGCACTCTCACAGACACACCGAAAAATAATGTTTAACCAAACATCTGGGCACACAATGGCTGTATCAAATCACACATAAAACTAACCATCACAAAGGCTTTTTTCATCCTTTCTGGTTTCCAACCATCATGGAATCAGATTGCCAGAAGAGTAGAAAACAATAAGTAGTATTCTATTCTAATAAGAAAAGGATTGTGTGTGTGTTCTCAGTATTAATTTGAATAGCTACCAAAGCACCATACCAAAGCACCGACACACTGTGCAAAACAGTTAGTTCTTGGCATTGTGTGAGATTTTCCCGGCAGAAACAAAGAACATGCCAGAAACTGTTCATGTGAGAAAGACTAAAGACAAATACAGTAATACCGTTTCATGCCCAGACAGCTCAGGAGGTAGTCATTAAGCTTCCTTGGTAAAGAGTGAAACTGAAATCATGATTTGGGCCCCAGCTCCTCTGGGATGAATTTTTCTCTTTGTCATAAAATTAACATTTCTAAATGCTCCTCTTGCTGTTATCTATGTACTGAAGGCAAGGTCATTACCTTATTTAATAATATCTTACACCTTTTCATTTCCTGTTTTCATGTCTCGTTCCTCCACCACCATTTTTCTTCTTCTGATTAAGTGGTGACATAATATAGCCAGTTACTAGAACTAAGACATTATGAATCAGTTTAATTTTTCACTTTCAATTGCTTTCTTCAAGGAATTCACCAGCAAGTCCTCTCATCTATATTGAAGCTCTCTCCTCAATCATCCACCTCTGCAAATTTTATAAAGCTTGGATCATCTCTCAGGAGGAAAACTAAACTAGGCTCCTGACAGTTTTTACTCCGGCCACTCTACAATAGTTTTCTATAGGGAGCCAGGTTAATTTGTTTTTTTTTTTTTTGAAAAATATAAAATTAATCTTTTCTCCTTGAACTGCAATAAGAATAAAATCCAAATTCTTCAGCCTCTCGGGTTTTTTATAATGGGCATCTTCCTTTCTCCTTCACATCATCTACTTTCAGATTTTTCTTCTACTTCACAGGCTCCAGAGTCAGTGGTCTTCCTTCTGCCTTTTAGAAAATCTCGATGATGCCTTCCTCAGCATGTGCACTGAAGTTTCCTTGGCTGGGATTCTGTTTCCTCAGCTGGTTTACTGCACATCAGGTCTCAGCTCAAGGAGAATCTATCAGCAAAGCATTCCTGGGTCTGTTATCGGAAGCGAGTCCTTCTAACATAGCAGTTTTTGTTCTATCCTCCACAGGATTTGCCGCTGACTGAATTGTGAAAAGTTAAGGTTTCACCTGCTCATCTAAAAGTCTAGAATAAGGACACGGGCACTTTCTGTCTGGAGATGAATGCTTTTAACAACAGCACGTGGCAACAATCTAGCAAGGTCTGCTGCTCTGCACCCATGCGACATTTACAGGATGTGTCTTAGTGACCAAGTATTTGTGCATCTCCTTTCTCCTCCTGTAACCACCTCTTTCGCCTTCCACTGGACCCAGCACCTAACACGAGGTGACCTGTCACTGCTCAGTGAACTCAAGTGAAGGCAGGCAAAACTGAAGAACTAAAATTCAGAAAACAAAACAAAACCACTCAATTTCCTTGATGAAAAAAAGACAAAAAGAAAAAGCCAAGGGATTTGAAATGACTAAGCAATGTGTTTCTGATCTTGAAAATGCCCCCAAACACTTCCATTATTTTGCTAAGATTCATATCACTGTCCTCGTGTTTGTGTGTGTGTGGTTTATTAACAGTTCTTCAAGTTTTACATTCTATTTTTTCTTCAAATGATGCTTCCTTCTTTTCCAGAGTAGTTCACCCCCTACAACATACAGTTTGTTTCTAAGGAAGAAGGACACACATGTTCTAAAATATCACGTTAGGAAAAGTAACCTTGTCCTCCAAACTCTGAAACAAAAGAAGTGTGTGTGTTTGAACAATTCTACTTCCAGCAACTTCTGTCTTCCTAAAATGCCCCTCTGTTACCTTGGAAAAACAAAAAAATTTGCTTCCTTCACATTCTGAAAAATAAAATTTTTTCTTAGTTCTCAAGTAAGGGCTTTGGATTTCCTCTAGGTAAACAATATGCATCTGAAAATTGAAAAATATCCTGATTTCAGAAAAGAGCTTCCAAAGCCTTCAGACAAAGCAAAAAGAATAAAAAATAAAAATAAAATTGTTTTTAAAATGAGCACAATGGCTCTCTTTCTTGGGGACTAGTCTCCCCATGCAGTTTACTCAGTATATCTTAAAATATAGGAACTGGGTTAAACACTGTTCCATAATTTAATGCCCTTCCCTTACTACATTTTGGAAAACAAAACACAAGTGGAGGCCTCTATTGTGACCACCAACTGTCTATTGTCTTCTGGATGACGTAGAAAATGTGATTATTAAAAGGTTAGCATCATCTACTTCCTTTTCAGAAGTGATTAATTTATACACTATTTTGCTTTATTTCCAGAACTGTTTGGGACTTCATTTTTCCCCACTTCCTACTGAGTGGGGAGCAGTTCACTGAGCAGTGACAGGTGACCTCCTGTTAGGTGCTGGGTCCAGTGGAAGGCAAAAGAGGTGGTTACAGGAGGAGAAAGGAGATGCGAGGAGATGATCCCAGTTGATCAAAATCAACTATTTAGCTTCTGCAAACAACTGAATCTCTTAGTCTCCTCATCTTGAAGTGTGTGTCCACCTGAGGTTGGTGAAAAGCTAAATGACATAGTTTATAAGGTGTGCTGTTTAAAAAACTGCTAGGTCCTCAATAATTTGTACTTTTGGACATATTTATTCCTTTCTGTAGCTAGTAGTACAGAGAATTAACTAGAAAAGAATATTTTCCAATGCTGAAAATGAGATGCTGGTGTTAAAGAAACTTCTGCTACTTTGGCACTCAAGTATTACAACATTTCCAAATGCTTCCCTTCACAACTCTTCCCTTCCGTCTCAAGAGCAATCCACTCTCCTGCCCGGCTCTTTTCCTATCTGTCCCTCTCTATTTCACTCTTTCTTTCTTTGAAATCTACAATAAATTGAGAGTACTCTTCCTGTCAGCACCCACTCCCTGGAATATGAACACCAACAATTTTCAAGGACTCAAAGATCTCAGTTTAAGAATGCTCATCGTAAGATTTCTCCAATTTCTATCATTCCAGTACTCTCCTCTGGCTATCGGATCTGCACAGCTTTTATGTTATGTGGCACCAAAATGTTCTGAGAAATAGCTATTAAAATGAAAAGCAACTTGAAAGAGAACTAGAATTGTGTTACCCCCAAATGCAAGAGAGTCTCTGTTCGGTATCCAATTTTGAAATCATCACATGTCTTTTCAAAGGAACGAAGGTTGGAAGAGCACAAACAAAGAATAGTGAAAGAAAGCCTGTAAGAGTCAGCCTGTATTCTCCGGGAGGTGCGCGGAGACTAAACACCAGACTGACAATTGCAACCTGTTACTGGATACACTTAAACC
>RJWT010000588.1:37872-62684 GCA_004365215.1 Cuniculus paca
TTCAGCTGGATTCTCAGGGCAGCAGGGCAGAGAAACAGCCCAACCACCAACCAAGGAAGCTTCTTCCTTTGTTAAACTCTAAGACCACTGTTATGGTTTGGGTCTAGATGTCCCCACAAAGCCTCATGTAGGTTTGGAAGGGGATTTTTTTGGAGGGGGCTGAATCTAGATTGATTGATGGTTTCATGCTGGGATTAAGGGTGGTTGATTGGTAGTTGAGTTCACTGATTGGATTGGCACCACCCTAATCCCTGTAAGACTGGATACAATATGGGGTATAGAAAGAGCCTTATCTCCCCTCTCTCCATTGTTGCTTTTGCTGTCTTCTGCCACCATGAACAACTGTCTCTGCCATGTGCCAGCCTGCCTTGGAGCCACCCAACTATGGACTGAAACCTCTACAAACTATGAGCTAAATAAACCTTTCATCCCTTTAACTTTGGGTGTCAGGTATTTTAGCTCAGCCATGAGAAAAGCAACCCAGACAATCACCAAAGTAGTGCATTACTATAGAAGACACTTTTCAAAAATCCAGAAGGTGAAAATAACACATATTCCACTCTCAGGTTTTCCACTCTTAAAAGTAAGACAAAGCTCCTTTTACAAAGAGGCTAGGAATTCTGGTTCCAATTGACCAGACACCCAAAGCAACAATGAGGCTCTGCCACTGTTTCTATCATTTCACCAATAAAAATCTGAGACTGGAAAAGATAGGTGTTTGAAGAAACAAGACAGGACTGTGTGAGATAAAGTGGAGGCTGTGAGCGCAAAATCAATTTTGGTGTCATTTTCAAACTAGTACCAGAATCAAGAATCTGTTTGTTTGGATGAGGGGTCCTGTTTTAGACAGCTTAAGATAAGCACAAGAGAGAAACAACAGGGAGACAAATGGGAGAGAGATGAGAAACCAGGAAAGACTGAGTACAAGGAATGAAGAAAAGAGTCCAAACAGGAGAAGAAGAGAAGATGAAACAAATGCGGATATTGTAACTTGCATGGTCTGGTGAGAGGAGAGGAAAGACGGGAGCCAGAGTGGTACAACAGATGAGGCTACATCAATTTTCTGTGTCTCCCAGGAGCTTCGCACATCATTCAAACACAACACGAGGAACTGCAGTCCCAGGATACACAGAAGCAAAAGAAAATAGTATCATTAAATGTTGAGATTATTGGTTTTGACCACCAGAAAATTAATGTTTCATATGTCAAAGGTTTGGTCATAAAACTAAAAATAAATGTATAAAAAATTTAAAATCCTGATATTTAAAACCCCCAAAGTCTACATTAACTTAAAGCAGCTCTCATGGAATTAGTGGCTCACAATACTTGAAGTAAATAGAATAGTGAATCCTGCCTATCATTGTTTTTCTGGGATAAGGTTTTCTACTTCCAGGACTGTGAGAACAGTTATTATTTCAAACACAAATCAGCCAAACGCACTTGATTATGAAAGGCCATACTGGCCAAAGGTGAAGAATGAACAGCACACCAATCCTTCTGTGATAGACAATTAACTCAACTTCCTCATAGCAAATGCAGTCACCCAAGGATTTCTGCAACAAAACATTCCTTCCAAACATAACCAGAAAAGCTGCATGATGCAAGTGATCTCCCTTCCAACAGCGATTTTTTTTTCCTCAGAGAGCAAGTAAAGATTGTACTTTAATGTTTTCATAATGCTAACTTATGGTTCAATGGGCGAACACAAACATAAAGAAATTGTAGACTTTTAGTTCCCACACTAACTTTGTGAAGCATCCCCCTGGGGTGTACTGTAGAAATGAAAATAGAAAACAGCTTCAGCCAAAACAAGGAACAGTTGGATCTCTGACCAACGATCAAGTGTAGGTGCCCCCTCTGCCTCTTTCCTAAGGCAGAATGCAGTCTTTATTTTGTGGAAAAGAAGAGGGAACTTTCGATGATTTCAAAAATTTGACTTTCATATCTTTCAATCCACTATTTAGATATATTTTCAGGATTCATAAATATGCATCAGCTAAATGGAAATAACCCAAGCACAAAAAATATGAGCGAACTTCTCTTTCTTGAGAATAACCACAAACAAGGACATGTCGCCAATATTTTCCTCTTTTAACTATCCTATTATTAAGTCAAGTATCTCCCTAAGAATTGTTTATGTAACTGAAAAAAGAAAGAAAAAAGGAACGATAACTTTGACATGATCCTACAAGCAGCAACTAAACTTCACAAACATCACAAACTGACCACGTTTAATTCACTTAATGGGGCATACATTCAGTGGGAAAAAGTTACCTTCATGCCTGTGGGCAGGCAGCAGCTACACATCCTAAATTCAAAATCCTTTCAAACCTGGTCCACGCAAACCCTGCAAGGCTTACTCCATCCAACCACCATTGAGAACCCAAAGTTCCTGTTCACAATGATACAGTACACACTTGTGCCTTGACTTACCACTCTTATATTTTGCTTGGAAGACTTATGTATTGTCTTCTTCTCCCCTAGGGTGCTCCGATATTACCTTTACTGTGAATTCTTATGATGGATTATACAACTTTTTAGGTAACTAACAAACTTCATACTTCCCACTGCTTCCTATTATCATGTGTAGAATTTTCCAAACTCAGTAGTAACTTAAGGGTAACTGACCCCAATTATGGTTTTCTGCATGGCAACCTACACAGGAAGATGCTCCATTAACTGAGGTGATGCCGGGAAAACACTAAAAATATCCTATTTAATGCATCCAGCCTTCCAGTGAGGAAAGTATTGAAAATATAAAGTACCATAATCCAAAAAACTGTACCAAAAAAAAGATTTACAAAGGCAAAATACATTTTCAGAACTCAATCCAAATTCAATGCTAATACAAACTTCTCTAGCATATACATTATACTGCCCATCACAGTGGACATGAAGTTTAAGCTAAGAAAGGATCATGTAATAAAAATATTTTTATTGTGTGGGAAGTCCAGTACATATGAATTTAAAGTACTCTAACAAGTGTCATTTCGGTACCATTCCTACATAGGCTTATCACATCCCACAAGCATCATACATCGCACAAGGAATGACAGCGCAAATAATTATGTGACTTGTGTACTGACCCAAAGCTATAGAAACCTAGAAAAAGGACAGTTTGGCTGTGAGATCAGGTAGCAGGGAGTTATGGCCTCATCAGGAAGGCCTGAAGAGCTCTCTCTGGAAGTGATGCTTGAGTTATGTTCTGAAGAATGAAAGAGTGTTATTAGCTAAAGAGAAGATCACTTCAGGCCCAAGAAACCACTTGAGCAATGGACCTAGGACAGGGCCAAGGATAATGGTAGAGATAAGGACAGAAACAGAAAGCTTGGCTGGAATGGGGAAATGGTGGAACTGAGGACAGAGAAACAGGAACAGCACAGACTAAGTAGCAGGCCTCACACACAAAGAAAAAGTTTGCCTTTATTTTACCAATTATGGGAGATGTAGGAAACATTTAAGCTGGGGAGACAGAAGCTGGGGAGACCAATATTTTGGGCAATTACTCTGGCCACAATGTAGGGAAAAAATGTCCATAACAGGGTGTGGTAACTAAAGTGAAAAACAATTGTCACGCTCAGATAAAGCAAAGTGTATTTTTTTTTATTTATTAGTACATGTTTGAGGTACATAATGATTACATTCATTGTGGAGAGTTGGTCCATGTATTGTTCATAGCACATTATAACTTTTAATTATGAGAATAGATTATGGAAATAATGTGACCGTCAACAAGGACCTGCACAACAGGCAAACACAGTAAAATGAGCAATGCGTTAGATAATGCTGGAGACAGTTTTCCAGAATGTCCAATTATATATGTTATTTATGTATTCAAATAGATATGCTGCTTTTCTCTAGGCCAATTTTTTACTTTCTCCTTGGGTCACAAGAACTGGTAAGGCAAGAAATTCACCAATTAAAAGAAAGACAAACAAAAAGAATAACAAATACTATCTAAGGAAAGAGGGGCCTTAATTTTGTTGAAACATCTAAGAAAGCATGTCAAATTAGCATTGGATATAAGAATCTGTTTTTCAGAGGAAAGATCTTGGCTATGTACACATTTGTGAGTCATCTTCTGAATATATATTTACACACACACATAAATTCCATGATGCTATTATATGTTTTGGCTTTTAAAAACGTTCCAAAATCATCTCAAATATTTCACAGATAAAATATAATGCTAAATGCCCTTTAGAAGTTAATCCTGTATATTCATAGGGAGGGGGAATGCAGCATCCTAGTAGGAATTTTTTTTTTAATCACTACAAGTGACAGAAATGCTACAGAGAACAAGGGATATGACATTCATTCTTAAACTGTAACTTACATGACCAGATTTTATAACTAATAATTTTCTTACTATTTCTTTCCAAAATGTTATTCCAATGTTGATTAACAATTTGGGTGACTTCCAAGACTTACGAGAGCCTGCCTACAGCTGGGGAAATGCCATGTAATCACACACACACAAGCACACCGAGCCAGGGTGAGTATCTCAAGCACACTGACCTCTTGACACTCGTGAAAACACATCTTGAATTTAACCAGCCATCTACTGATTTATTTCTTTCAAATACAGAACCAAAATCCCCTACTGAGCATGTTGCACATTTATCCTGATCAGCATTCAATTTAAAGACAATGTATTCTGGGAAAGAAACAATTGACAAGATGCAACAACAGACACATGTATCTGCAGAGGCAAAATTGAAACTAATGGTGACCGATACACAATGGTGATCATTCTCTCCACAGTAGTTTTGGTCTGAAATTGCTTCCTTAAACACAAAAATGCACACACAAAAAATCCTTTTATACCTGAAAACTGAAAATAAGTAAATAAATGAGACTTTAACACACAGGGTCTTGTTGGCAAATTTTTGCAGATACGCTTCCTTCAGGCCATTCAGGAAGAAACTGAACCTTAGGACACTCCCAGATTTAGGAAAGCTCTCATGAGAGTCCCCAGTGAAACCACAGGACCGCTACGATTTTTTTAATGAGTAGAAATGGTTCCAGGAATAAGTTGGGTGTATTGTAAAAAACATGTAACACAAAGAGTGCTGCTGCTCACCCATCTTTCTAGTAGCCCAGGATAAATATTGGAACTGAAATCCAAAGGTCAAAACGACTACCACAGCTCCTCTCCAAAACAATATTAAAGAGAAAGAGTGGCGGTAGAAAGCAGTGCCAGCTCTCAAGGAGCTGAGAAAAAGGAAGCTACAGAAGCCCGAAAAATCTAATTGTTGGACAAACTTAATAGATGCACTCAGATGACCTTCAGGAAGAATAAAAAATATGTGATTTCATCTGAGTACAAACCATTCCTTGCTTCTGTATCAAATGTGCAAAACGAGCTAAGAGGTCACTGGACAGAACTGTCAGACACAAGCCACATGGCCCAACATCAGCAGCGCTGTAGACAGGGTTAGCAGGCTTTTTCTGGGATACATGAGGTCTCAGGATCCTGATTTCCTTGGGGAATCCCTTTGTTCTAGCAAAGGCGAGCTGTGGGTAAGCATTATTGTTTACCTCAAAATCCTGCAAATGTGAAACAGAGCATGCTCTGTTTGATCCCTCTGGGCATGAAATAGTTTCTAAGAGTAAACACCTGACCCTTTGTTTCTCAAACTTGAGTGAAATACCAATCACAAGAGAGAGAAGTAACCCCCAATCCTAGCCAAGGAATTCGCATCCTGCAGTGCAAACCTCGGGACCCAGCAGCAAGGCGCAGGGGCCCTGCTCCAGCCTGCGGCACAGCACGGTCACCGGTCAGTGCTCACTGAGCCGCGCGCTTCTGCTTCTGCTTCTGCTGAGAACGGGCTGGGAGTGGATACGCACACCTCCTCCACAGATCCTCCTTGCTCTTCTTCCCGCCTCTGCGGTTCTCATCAGTGCCCTATAAACCCTGGAGCCCACCGCAGGACGGGGCGTGATGACTCTGCTGGTGCCACAAGCTGTAAGTGGTCCTCCGCTGTCCAGGAAACCTGCGTGAACTCATTTACCTGCCAAGCCAGACTTGGAAGTCTTGCTCTTCTTCTGTCTTTCCACCAGCCCCCACCCCGCTGCGGGCTCAGAGGCCGAGCCTTCTCCTGAGGCTCTGACGCAAGAACAGACTTTCATCACCAACTTAAACTCTGCTCCGAGAAATATCTCAGTACTAACTTACTGTGCTGAAGAGCGTACTCATCGACGTATGAAATCGATAAAACTCAAATCAATAAAATTCAAATTAAGATTTATTTAACATGACATGTTTTATAAAATCAAAACGGCAAATATTACATATGTCATTGAAAAATACAAAATTGACTTGTATGACTTATGTGGTTTATATTTCACATTTCACTTTTTAGGTTTGAAGCTTTTGATGGTAATCAAAATGAAACAACACTTGAGTCAATGTTACACTTTCGCTGAGCAAAACTTCAAAATTAAACACAAATGTTTATGATGCATCTGAATTATTTCCCAATCAGATTCTTTACATATATGTATACTATTACTATGAGAGTCATAAAAAAGCAAAAATTTTTTTTATAAACCTTTATAGAACTTGGAGAATTCTGAATTGAAACTGTACTTTGAGAATCACTGCCCTAAATTAATAATAAACTCAGCCTCAAGAAAATATTATTGGTATTCTCCTATTGTTATGAAATTTTGTTTTATTTTTCCATAAAATTAAAAACAAAAGCAGAGCTAGGGAAAAAGTTGTAAGAAAATATTTATTTCTGCCAAAATAAAAAAAAAAAGAATATTATGGATATGGCTTTTAAAATACCGAAACAATGTACAGAATGAAATTTTGACAGTTACGTTCTGGCTTGTACCTAGGTGTCCTTGCAAAGCCTCATGCAGTTATAGGTGGAGTTTTCAGAGGTGGCTGGATCTAGAGTGTGTGATGCTGGGACTACGGGTGCCCCACCCTGGGTGTGAGTCCCGCTTGCTGAGGGCAAGGTCATGGCAGAGCTGAACAGGAAGCTCACAGGCATGGCCTTCCCTGTGCCCACACCTAGCGTGTCGGTGGTGGATCTGACCTGCCGCCTGGAGAAAGCAGCCAAATATGACGTCGAGAAGGTGGCAAAGCAAGCATCAGAGGGCCCCCTTGAAAGCGTCCTGGGCTACACCAAGCACCAGGTTGTGTCCTGTGACTTCAACAGTGACAGCCATTCTTCCACCTTGGAGGTTGGGGCTGGCATCTTTGCCTTCAATGAGGACTTTGTCAAGCTCGTTTCCCAATTGGACAATGAGTTCGGCTACAGCAACTGGGTGGTGGACCTTATGGTCCACTGCCCCACTCAGCCCCAACTCTGAGCATCTCCCCTCCTCCCAGCTTCCACCCCACTGCCCTGGAGAAGGGGCGGGGCCTAGGGAGCCCTGGTTTACGGCGCAACATCAATAAAGGCCACTGTGCCTACCAGTGGGGGAAAAAAAAAAGTTCATCCTAGGAAAGTTTCAAAGAATCCTTCTTAAAAAAGAAATATTTCTTATTCAGAAATATGACATCTACTAAAACCTACACCAAGCTTTATTTACACTGGTGGAAATTCACAAATGTTCCTTTTAAAATAAGGAGTTAACAAAATGTCACCTTTCTATTTAATGTTGTGGATATCTGGGTGACAGGTTTCTACATAAAAATCAAAAAGAATGAATAGATAGGTTGCTGCTAGTAAGTTTTTTTTAGCATTTAAAGAATTTTAAGTAGAAATTCAGCTGTCAAATACTTTTGCCAAAAACATTTTATAAATAATGTGAAGTGGTGTTGCTTGCATTTTTAACCACTTAACAAAATATACAAAAGCAAAGTTTTCATTTCTTCCAAGTCCAGATGGAATGAAAAAGACAGAGCTTGAACTGCATCTGCAATTTTGTATATTTTGGTAAGCATTTACACAAAAGAACAAAGTCTGCAGTCAGATTAACCTCCGCTAAGTAAGCGTGCCAACACTTAAGATGTTCAGGGATTTTCACAAATCACGGCCCCTCCACAAAGACTTGGACTCCCTCTGTAAAAGGGAGTTAATACTACCCACTGTGTAGGAACATTGGGAGGCAAATATGGAGTATGAGTTATTCTTTTAAATGTTTCAAGTATTGTATTAAAAAATAACAGTAATAAATAAATTTCTGTTTTGGTTTCTAAGGTCTCAACAAAACTGAAATCCCTCCAAGAGGTTCTCTGTGATAAACCAGTGAGCACCTCTATCCTGATATATATAGTTTACTTTACATTATCTTATTTTCTTTGCAAAGACAAAACAATTGGAGCAAATGCTATGCAACCTGACTAGTTGAGAAACCAGAAATCAAAGAGATTGTAAAGCACGTTTTTCTACTCATTGTGATGAACACCACACATGCACACAAACATGAATACATAGATACCTACGTGCAAAACAAGCTTCTGAGTCTTCAGTGAATGTACATGGTATTTAGCACTTTGAAACCTATGCCTCTTCTTAATATGGCACTACACAGAATTTGGTCTTTATGTAAGGGCAAGAAAATACAATTCTGTTTTCATTCTATACAGAAAACACTGAACTCTGAGAGTAGCCGAAAGGACTGAATAAAAGCTAGCTGCTTGGGTTCTGATGTCTATTGCTCACTCTGCGTGTCAGCCACCTCCTCGACAACACAAGCCATCACGCTGATAGCAACACCCTAACTACTGCAAACCGCAGCATCTAGCACTGTACTAAAGCCAGGGTCAGGAATCAGTGAGAATCAGCTAATTGAATCACTGACATTTGAGAAAAATCCCAACTTCGGAGACACAAATAATTAAGTTATGATATACATTCGGCTTCAGAAGAATGTTTTCCAATTCATTTCTCTACCAACAATATAAAGGACTCCTTCTCAGAACATAATTCAGGCGGGAGAGATAATACTGTACGATCACCATGCAAGGGGAATAAATGCTACATGCATTTATAGTTTTTCTGACCAATGTATCTTATTACCATGGTGTTCAAAACCATCTTATTGTAAAACCAGGGGTTCTAAGAAAATTAACCTTAATGTATAAGGCTTAATGTGTGTGTGTGTGTGTGTGTGTGTATTGCTCAAAATAGAAACATTCAATTTTCTTTAACCACAGGGGAAAGTAGCAGGAATTTAAGACTTGCTGTATTTTTTTTATTTTACTTTAAAAGAATACAGATTTCAGAAAGTATCTTGCAAAAAAAAATGTTAGCACTTTAGTATGTATCTGCTGGTTGAAAAACCTTTCCAATGAGAATCACTCCTACACAGGGAAGAGAAGACTGATACAAGCTTATGCATTCCTGATGTCTTCCTCCATGTCCTCAGTGCGGCCACAGTGTCACAGAATTCTGCGGTTTCTTGAAATCCGGAAGATCATTTGATTTTTACCACATGTACATTTCACAGGTTAAAATTTTGAGAAACACTACATTTAAGTGATACATGACACATATCTTAAACAAGCAAGCAAAGGAAAACCAAGACAAATATCAAGAAGCAGTCTTATATTTTTCCTGATTAAGAATAAACAGGCCATGTTAAACAGTTAGACCTTTCTGATCCATTCTATAGTATAAAACTTCCACCAATTTCTGAACATGATTTCATCAGCAATTTCAATATGAAATATTTTCTAAATTATATGAAATACAACCATGTTCTTTTTCAGTTGCCTGAAAAACTAATCCAAAACAGATTCTGTTTCTGTTAATAAACAGGCAGATCTTAGGGAAAGAATGGTAAAGCTTATAATTGTTCCCCTACAATACAAATGAAGTACGAAAAACCCAGTTCACATCCAGGTACCTTTGCTGTCAAGTACATAATCTTCAGCAAATTGTTTTCCTACTATATAACACAAGCCATTCATCTGTCAAAGTGGAAAGATACAGCCTGTCCACAGGACAGATGGGCAGGATACACGGTCATCAGCAAAGACCCCAGCCTGACGCTGGACACACAGTAATCTACAACTAACGATACCTCCAAGCCTGCAATCCTGTAAAACAGTAACAGAATGAAAAAGGTACTAATTTACATTCATCAAAATCTGAATTTAAGTTATAAAACTGAACTTCAAATACAGTAAAACAGTAACTGAGACTCCTGCAAAAGATTAATATAACACTATCTCACCAGAAACAGTAATAATATTTTAACATCATTTTCATCTTTAATGTCTTACTACAAAAGGAATCTTAGCCATTCCTCAGTAAGCTCAACAGGACAAGTGGAAGCAACAGCAAAGCAGTGAAAAAAGAAACTAGGGAAATGACAACTCAAGTGTCTACTGATGGAGAGAAGTCTGGGTTTGGAACTTTGAGAAAATATCATGATGGGCCTCTAAAATGTACACTAGATATTGTGAAATGGGAAGAAATTGTTCAAAGGAAAAAGGAACTAGGATGGGTGAAAGGGGAAAGGATGGAAGGGAAAGGGGAAAAAATGCAAGTCAGTTATGTGATTAGTGTCTCTTAGTTCACTAAAAAGAAAGGTTTGTGCTAATACGGATTGGAGACATTTTTATGCCCATATCTTGTACCCTGAGCAACTACTTTAAAGATAACAACGTGTCATGTATTAACTATTGTTATTCTCCTATTAGTTTGTTATGAAACTTTGTTTTATCGTTTTTCCATAAAATTATATATATATGTAATTATGGACCCGTTTAAAATACTTTCTCTGTTGCCAAAATTGCTAATTCAGCCAACTGAAGGAATTGACTGAATTCACTGCCATCCTAGAATCCACTATTTTGAGGTATCTAACTTTAAAGACGTGGAGGTAAATTTATAGTTAAAAAGAGTTACTATCAAATGTTGAGTTTTTTTGTTTTCCACTTGTTTTTGACAAACAGAAACTCAGGCCAGTAACTGACCGCATTCCGCTTGTCATTAAGTTTGAGAAAGACTGTGCGAAAGTATGTGAGGAGGCAAGAGCAGTTGTACACAAGATAAAGTAACCTCACATCTCAGATTTTTAAACTCAGTTACTTATCATTGCCTCCAACAATATAGAAACATATTAAAATTTAACTATTACAAATTCAGGTAAGAAATCACGCTACCTGGAAATAAACTTATTAAAAGATCTGAGTTTCTTACATTTTGTTCATTTGCAACATTTTAATCTGTACAATGTAATTAAAATTTAAAAGCGCAATCCAACATTAAACTAATACTCTATAAGCCAGCAGCATGAAAGATTGATTTCATTTTTGCTTAATAAGTTTAAATTCTCGAAGTTATGCTTTGTCAGAAATACAGTACCCTTGGGAGTTAGTTCTGTTGGTGACTCAAAAAAATGATTAAAAATGTTAAGACAAGATTTATTCTCAAGAATAAATCACCTGTAGAGCTTTTACAAAACTCAAAAATTGCTGTAACATTAGTATTGTACAAACACTATTGCTATAACATTATTATTGTAGAAACAGTATTATTTGCAAGTATTTATTTAGATAATTTGCTAATAGATTTTCTTTACTGAGAATTAAACCCAGGTTCTCACGCATGCCAGGAAAACCCCCACCACTGAGCTACAACCTGAGCCCACTCTTTAGGCTGTATCTTGAGGCACAGTTTTGCTCACTTACCCAGGTTAGCCTTGGACTTTCGATTCTCTTGCCTCAACTTCTCAAGTCGATGGGACTACAGCCCTGTCTGGCTCACATTTTCAATTAAATCACTCCACATACTAAAGAGAAGGTAATATTAACTAATATTAACTGATTAAAATAAACGCTAAAGTGTAAAATTCTGCTAGAATAATCTATTTTAGTCAAATCTTGATGAAGACTTTTAGACCAAGTTTTGAATTTAATATCCACCATCTGTGGGCCAACAAAAAAACATCTTCCACTTGTAAATAAATGGCTGTTAGAGATATTAGGATGATTTATTTTAAATTGGGAGTGGTAGCACATATCTGTAGTTTCAGCACTGAGGGAGGCTGAGGTAGGAGGGTCAAAATTTCAAGTCCCTCTTGGGGAATTTACTGAGACCCTATTTGAAAATAAGAATAAAACAAGTTTAAGATACAGCTCAGTGGTAGAGTACTGTTGTTTTTCATCCCCAGTAGTGGGAGAAAAAAAGTATGTCTTATCATTAACATAACAAAATCCCTCCCCAAATCTTTCAAATGACTGCAATTAATATCTATGTTTATAGCATTTTATTGATAATGAATATCACAGCTATAACAAATAATTTCAAATTTTCAGTACAAGTATCCTTTTATAAATTGAAACATTTCAATTTATTGTATTAACAAATATACAATCAATTCTTATTTGTTCTATTTCTGTTATATCAAAAGTTTTACTGGATACATAATCCTAACAGTTAAACAGAAACAAATTACTTTTCAGTTATTAAGTGTTTTTAGCTATGTCTTTGATAAGTCATGTATGAAAACTTGGAAGCTCTATAACAATTTGTTTAACTTCTAAATTAGAGATGAAGCAAGTCAAACTTCCTGTTGAACACTGATAAGAAAAATAATCACTAATTTGGCCACCAATGAATAAAAATATGTGGGCACCATAGCATAGGACTGAATCCTTCTTGGAAAAGAACTGAATAAGGGCCGCCTATCTAAGTAGGCTAGTGACTGCTGGGAGCTTTTGCAAACAGAGATTTCCATACTCTACCCACCCTCCTTTACACTCCAGGAGAAGGCAATTAAATGTACAGAAGGAAAGGAGGGTAAATGACAAAGCACAAGAGGTATGAATAAGGCATCAGAGCATATTCTCATGAGAGTCTCAAAAAGCTCAAGTGTGAACTCCAGAAAAAGCAACAAAATTCACAGCCACCAGGAGCCCTGAAATGTGGTACACTAAACCTAAAAAATAAGATGTTACTACTCTCCACACTTCTCCTGGATTGAATGAAAAGTGAGCAGGAAGCAAAATATTGAAATAATGTTCCCATACATATTCCATTCTTTAGTAGTATTTTTAAAATCTAAATCTAGTCTCATATAATTAAACATACAACTGTAGATAGATGAGATGATATTAACAGGAAATATCATAAATTTGTTGTTTCTAGACTGACGTGATTTAGGCCTCCTAATCCTCTGTTTATTGGAACAAGTATAAATAAAGAGATTGGGAAATGAGAGATGAGAGGCTCCCCACGGCAATTTACACAAAGACCTTAGGGTGCTTCACTGCTTCAGGGCACAACAAGCCACCATTGCAATGGGCAGATTCTGTTACAAAGGGAAGAAAGACTGCACAGCTACATTCCCAGTGGGCAAAGGAAAGATGCGATCAGTCCACAGAAATGTGTCTGGGTTTGACAGGTCTTTATAAACATTTCAATCAATATTTTAAAAAGGAAAACACAAGATAAAATTGGGATTTCTAATTTCTTTAGGATCACTAAAAGTACTACAAACACTGAACCTGTATTTATGAGTCGTAATGTTGCATTGGAGTACTTTTTAATATTCATACTTAAAATGGAAAAAGTTTTCTAAGTCAACTCTTCTTACTTCATGGGTAGATTTGCAAACCACATTAACTCCTTTGGAGCCAGAATTACAAATAAATATTAGTAATGCTTTGCTTGGTGCTAAATCACACCACTGAAACAAATCCTGAAATGAGCCAGGAATCTAAAAGAGAAGTCACTATGTTTTGAGTTAAAAAATGATCCATTCCATCTTGAAGTTGGAATTACTACCAAATTGCACTTGAACTCCAAGGTTCCGAAGTGTGGGGAAGTCGCTGGACCTAATCTTAGCACTTCAAGTAAACAAAAGAAAGCATCATTATGTCAAAGTAAGCGGTAACTTGATATAAATACGAGACATTCCTAAGTTCAAAACAAGAGCATTCATATTTTATGTAGGCAATGCAGTTGTGTTTTATTGGCCAGAAAATGAAGAGGGAATTTAAACAGAGCAAGTTCAGACAGGATAGAGGGGAAATCATCAGAATAATTCCCTAAAGATGTTACTACTCTCCACAGGAATATGTGATAGATAACTGCAAAGGACCAGGGAACTTCAACTTTAAAAATAAAGAAAAAACATCTCAAAGGATAGATCATCAGCTTCTCACATAATTTTCGCAAGTCAAACTGTTTAAAGGAAGTTCTTGGTAGTTCATTTTCTCACCTAGTTCTTACTAAAAAGGTACCCAAGAGTTTAAAATTTTCCTTCTTTAAAATAGAATTTACCAACCTGAACTCCCCAAACCCTAAGAGCAAGGACATTCCAACATTTTATTCATGGAAAACCTATGTAAAAATGAAATCATGCAATGAAATTTATGCAAAATAGGTAAAAGCTTGCCTCTCACTTTCAGTGGTAGACCTCCATAGAATATAAAAACGTGATCTTGAAACTGTACACAATTACCCTGGCATCAAGAATCATGTTGAAACTGAACTGGTCATAGCATATGAAATCACTGCACTAGTATCTTCTGTGAATGAAGAAATACAAAACAAAATTCTCCAGAAATAACTTACACATGATTTGGTGGATTTGGACTTTTGTTTTCTATTTAACTTCCCTCCACCCAGCAATTTCCATGCTAAAAAGCAGGTTTTCTGTCCTTGAAAAGACACCCACTGACATTAGGTTGAACCATCTCAAAAGCATACTGCAGTGTGGTAAAATATCCCATCCCAGGATGTAAACTCTGCCAAAAGCGCCCTCTTAATTACTATGCTCTTTGATTAAATCCAGAGACTGCTTCAGTTTCTTAGAAGGCAACTACATCCCAAATAGAAAAAAAGATTCATCCTGTACTCTTATAAACTTTGTTTTTAATACCCAAATATTTCATATTTACAATGATCTATATAATTTTGTCACATCTATGATATACATGTATTCCCTATAGAAAACAGGAAACATGCAAAAATGTCAAAAGAAAGTTAAAAGCAATCAGACCAAAAGATAATTAGCACGTGTTAGCATATTTATGTTTTTTTTTATTTTGAAAAGAATACAACCAAACAAAATAAAACAGTAAAGTCAATCAAAACAAAGCAATGAACATGGTACATGACTTCTAAACAGGGTAAAAAGCAATCGATAAGGCTACCATAATGCCTCCATATTTATGTTTTCTATGCATGAAACTATCTTTCACCCTCAAGCAAAATTTTATTATTACTTATATAATCATTTTATATAAAATATTCTCAATGTGTTATATCTTTTCATTTATCACCAAAAACAAGAACCCATATAAATGGTAATTAGATTAACTGAAGTCATTTGGAAGACCAGGACAGCACACTAAGCTTTCTATAAGGGCTAACTTGTCCAATTTGTATGCTGGAGGAGGATACTATTATTGCTTCTGCCTCGGAATTTAAACTATCTTTGCACCCAAGTAGTTCATGATGGTGCTCAGATTTAAGACCCAGTCACTTTGATCTAGAACTGCTCTTTCCTCACTGGCTTTCAGCATTAAGAGTCAGCCCTTTACTCATTTAAGGTCAGTCGATGGTAATTAGGTGCAAATTACAATATGCTTTAAAGTAAATTTAGTCATTCATTTGGGAGCAAAATATTTTACAAAAATCAAATAACCAAATATAGCACAGTCAACTTTTAATAAATTTAATGCCTTACTGGGGAATTAAAGTTATTTTTACAGAAATCAAAAGCTGTTTTGCCCTTGGTAATTCCTAACTGTAATGAACATACTGACTTCATTATTTTACGTCACTCAAACGTTCTCTCTTTAGTATTATTATTTACAACCAGAATACTCCCAGATGAAGTTGAAAGGGTTTCTTTCTACCATGACAAACAGAACAACTGAGTTCAGTAATTATGCTGTGTCCTAAAGTGGAAAGGCAAGGCTGAGGCTGCTTAGCAAACCAGTTTTCAGATTACAGAAAAATTACCTTTCATTCATTATGTCTAAATTATATGAAATTTACAATTAGTAGGAATGAAATACTTAAGATTTAAAATACTCAAGATTGGATACTGTCAGTCTTTAGTTTCCTCTCTTGCTCAAACTTTTAGTATCTTTAGAAAGTCACGATCAAGAGATATTTCTCAGTGGCCTCTCCCCCAAATAATGATGTAAATGCTTTAGTTGTTTCATACTAAGATATATAATATATGCATACACGTGTATACACACATGCACAAAAACACACAATTGTTTTTCACCTCCTTTCTGACATAAAACTCCCACAACCCTTGGAATTTCCATCAATGACTGGAATATGCTAATGATATGATTGTTGGCTGGCAGCCCATAGGGAGTTCAGGATGGTAACAGGGCAGACTAGGATAGGATTAGAGAACTGGGGATCTACAGTGGATTAACTAATAGTCAACTTGTAACACTCAACTGAACTGAATCAGCCTGGTGCTGGGTGTGGGAGGCCCACCCAAGGATTGTTGACAACACCATAAAAAGAGAACCGGAGGGGAAGATGGTGCACTGTTGATCCTCCTGGAGAAGTTTGTCACGCTGGCTTTCCTGATACAAACTCAGCTTTTCTCATCATCAGAGGAGCTCAGGACCTCGCTGTACATTGCTCATCTTACTATGCATTTCCAATACAAGAATTATTTATTTATCTGCCTATAAGAAATTCTCCCACATGCATTTCATGACACAGGGTGTTCTGTTTCCTGCTGTCTCCTTGATGACCCTCTTCAGTTTTCTCATGGACGCCAGCTTCCCTGTCCAGCCTCTGAGAGGGTTCCCCTTGGTTTTGTTCTTCTTTCATCACATTATAAATGGCAGTTATTTCATGGACAATCTCAAGGAAGTCTGACTTCAGCCATGTTGGGACTGATGATGCCTAAATCTGCATTTCTACTTTAGAATACCCTCCAAGCTGCCACAAACCACAGAACTGTGAAACAAGTGTGCTGATACAGTGCCCCTCACATAACCAAGATCAGAGGTGAAACGGTAAGCCAGACCCCTGGACACCACTCTTATCCCGCACTCTTTCTAACATAGCGCACAGCATCTCTAATTCTGCAAAGGAGGAAATGCAGTCTCAAAGAAGTAGTTGAAGAAATGTGAATTCCAGCACATCCCAGGAGGTCGTACTTCATGGCTGACCAGGGGCTTAGCTATCAGGAAGGTGTAAGTACAGAAGAGAATTTTGAGACACAATTTAAGAATAAAGACGGAGCCTAGGAGAGTGGGAAGGAGAGAGAAGACACAGGGATTTATCATTTTAGACCAAGAATCAGAAACAGCTTTTATTGTTCATGTTTTCTTTTCCCTGTCTTTTTAATTACCTAATGAAACAGCGAAAGCCAGACACTATCACGCTATTAAATCTGAGATGTAAGCATGCTTATGGTGTAGGTGTAACTTAAGACCTACTTAACGAGCTACTGTTCAGAGTTCACGTTTTAATAGTCTCATATGATATCACAATATTAAGCAGCGGAAGAAAGCAAAGATAGAGATCAGAGACCTTTAATTATGAGCTGCCTTTTACAAGCTGGATAACACGATCTGGGATGTTATCACTTCCCTGTCAGGGCCACAGTCAGGAGCAAGGGAGAAGGATGGACAGGACAGCAGTGTTGCAGGGGTGAGGTGGGAAACTGGGGCCCCCAAACATCGAGCTTCATGTGAGTGTTGAGGATCTCACATTTCAGGTCACTGTCACTGCACACAGTGTTCCCAGCTTCAGTCTGTTTTTATTCATAGACTAGCGAGCGTCTGTAGCCAGGAGAGGAAAGCAGCACCACCCAAACAATTATAAATATTCATACGTTCAAGAGCAACTGTCTTTAGATTTCAAAACAAAAAACAAAAAAAAATTTCCATTTTTAGGACCCTGCTACTGTTACATTGGTACTGCTCTTATTATGCTGATAATTAACTACTGTTTATACCTCTGTCCAACATGACTGTAAAGATCACTTTATCAGTGCACCCTTCTCTAGAAACGTCACATGCAATCTCACCCCTGTGAATAGAAGAAATGCTGCTTTATGCTAACAACAACCAGTAGTGAAGTCATACCCACACCATCCCCTTCAGGCTTTCGGCACGTCTCCATGAGAAACATGAATAAATACAAAAGACAGGCTCACTCCAAGAGTCCGTTTCAGCTATACTTTTATTTCAGAGGCAGGAAGTCATCCCAAAGTTAATTTATATCCTTATCACTCTTACACCAGAATACATCAAAATTGGTTACCTCCTTCAAAAGTTAGAGGAGTAAGAGCAGTTAGTTGCATGAAGTTCTAGGAAGCTGACATAAAGCAGAGACCAAATCCTACTTCAGGATAATAATCATCATCATAGTTTCTTATTGTCTGGTTTGAAGGCCTGCAATGTTTTCGCTCTTTCGTTTTGATTGGTTTTATATTATTTTGTTTTGCTTGAATTGATTGTGTGTGAAGGTATGAACAACACATTTCGAAGAAAACAAGAGACACTATGGTAGCCATTGTTGATTTCCTGTTGTTTTGTTTTGAAGTTCTGTATTGCTTGCATTGTTCTGTTCTGATCTGCTTTGTTGTTTTACTTTGTTTTGTTTTGTTTTGTTTTGTTCTCTTGAAAATAAAAAAAAAAACATCATCATCATCATAGTAAAAAATGCTCAGGCGTGAGCCTCCTGTGCCATTGAGACACCATCATGGTGGCACTGTGCTCATCCAGCACCTCGGTGTGCAAGCTACACCTGCCTGTTCCCTCTCCACGGCTCCTAGCAACTGAGGAAAAAGGTCAACACCTGCTACCCACTCAGAGCAGTAAGACAGGCTGCTGCTGAAACCCATCACTGCGCTGACCCTAGCGAAATCTTAACAGAGAGGGTCACAGATACCTGGGTTTAAGCCACAGCACGAGAAGTGTAAGAAGAAGCCGGAGCAGAGCTGTGGAGTATTTTTGAACACCAGGAGGTTGAGTTTAACAAAACTTTTCACTGAGCAGTGCAACAACTCAGTGTTATGGTGCCGCCTACCTAGCAGATCACCTGAAGTGAGATGTCTCTTTCTAAGTCTGCTGTTTCAAAGCAAACATTACTCTGATACATCATGCATATAGAACTCTTGTTCAGCTGAACAATAAAAATACTCAGTGCGTGCATTATCTCAGCACACGGTAGGCAGAAAATAGTATGAAATGAGAAGCGCGTGTCGATGTTTAGGTATCAGCAGGCAGCAGTTGGAAAGCAGCAATCTATTTCAGTGAGGAGGAGGAGGTTCTGAAATTAAAACAGACTGCTGAGTTGAAGTGGGAAGACTGATAGATACAGAAGACCGGCGTTACTTACGTGCACTCATGGTTTGTACTGTGTGAGCTAGTTAGAAAGGCACAGTAATGCAATCAGTGTTTGATTTGCCTTTGTGTTCGCAAAGACACACCACCCTCCAGGGTATGGGCACGGTAATGTGCCATGAAATTCCACAGGAGGGCAACCACACGGCCCAGTGTTTTCTTATTATGGACAATCTTCAGGTTCCATATCCAGGCATTCTGATTCTGGAGACTGGAGTCTCACTTTCAACATTAGTAATCCAATGAATTCTGATCCTTGGAGTTCTTGGACCACACCTTGATTCCCTTATCCTCTCTCCACCCCACCCCCTTTTTTTAATAAAGAGGGTAAAATTCAAGAAAGTTTTATGAAAGTTACTACTGTAGTGAGACACAGAGAATTTTATCAAGAAATTGTTAATTTTAGAAACAGTTTTCCTTTCCTCAATTTTGTAGCACATCACATTATCTATTTCATGCTTATATTTTTTGCCTCGTAGATAACTACATAATATTGTTTTACAGACATGATTAAGTGTTTAAGAATCCGAGATGCAATTGTTTGCAAACTCTTGCTTGAAATTTGCAATCGTAGCTAAACTCTACACAAATTCCTAATATTTCCATTTTATTCAATTTAAAAGACAGTGTTTCCTCTCTATGAGTAAAATCTAATCATATTCTCTGTGTAATGATACAGTGCTTCAATTTTTCCTAAAGAGTAAATTTTGATAACATTTAATAGCTATTCAAAAATGAGTATTATTTTTCTTTTGTGTTTGCAGTTCTATAAATGCCCATAACACATCTGTGCAAGGATTCCTGCCTTGTGAATAAGTGCAAATCAGCCATGATCCACAGCACAACAGTTTCGTAGATGACTCAAGAGGCATTATCTTTTGGTGTACAACTAAAGGAAAGCTGGTCTCTATCACAAACACTTCTCTGTAGTTCAATTCATTGCTTGCCAAAGTCGTCCTTTATAAACACACATATATTTCCACAGAGGACTTCTTATTTCTCTTTAAATTCATCCAAAAGAACAGTTTGTGCTTTCATGATTATTTCATCATTTTTTCATGCCTAAATCTTGTAACCTGAACAACTACTTCTAAGATAACAATATGCAATACATTAATTAGTGTTAATTTCCTACTTTTTTTTTTGAAATTCTGTATCGTTTCTATCCTTTTTTTTCTATTTTGCTTTAATAAATAAATAAATAAATAAATAAATAAGCAAGCAAGCATTTTTAAAAGTCATGTTGCTCAGGCTAAGAATCCACTATGTTTTTGCAGCAGTATAACACCACACAGGACAAGCATGGTTTGTGAAGACAGAGCTTTAGACAGCAGTTTCATAAACTTACAGTATTTAAAGTGAAACTGAAGGAAGTTTAAGAAATGTATACAGATTCATTTTACAATTAGACAAATAATTATCACAAGGCCAAAGGACTAAACCTCGACGTGCATTTTTCATTTCATCCTTGCTTAACGCTTGCATGTTGGAAGGGGACATGGTGTTCTTAAAGAAGTGGCCAAGAAGAGACACAGAGAAGAATTTAGTCTTTGCCTGGTCAACGCCACCTCCTTGAAATTTCATCACTCAGAGCCGAAGAGGTGATCACAGAGCATTTAGATGTGTCAGATGTGCCGAGAGCTGCTCTGTGTAATGTCATATGAAATGGCCAATGAACAACCAAGACACACAGCGCGAGTCATAACCGTGTAGGAGCAGTGGGTCTGAAGCTAGCAAGACACCTCGAAACCTTTTCTGTTCTGTCTTCTCCTTTCCTTGGCACAGCTACTAGATTAAATCTGCAATGGGTTCATGAGACAGGTCCCCATATAACTGTTTTCATGGATGTATAAACATCAACAAAACGTTAAAATGTTTTTAAGCAAACAATTAAAAAGTTAATACCTAGGAAACTAAGCAGCGTGGGGTAGCAGTTTCCATACCCTATAGAACCTAAATTAATATCACTGGTCATTCTCTCATAGCACTAGCAGTACAACTCTCTTCTTGTTTCTGATATGTAAATACTGTCAATCAAAGCTGCTGAGAAATACAAAGTAATTTGTTAAAATTCTGAAAAATATTTCAATGAAAATCAGAATGTTGATACTTTGCATAGACTAAACAATTTACAATATTAAACACACAAGAAGCTTTTTCAAAGTATTGAGAATGGGGTATATAGGATGAACAGTACTGCTATTACTGTTTTCTTATACTTAAGAATTCAGAGCAAATTAAGAATCACTACTTGAACAGACGATGGCTAAGTGTCAAATATCTAAATCTATAAAGATTAGCTTTTTGGTGCTTGAGAATGTTTCATAAGGAGCAGTTTCAGGGACTCAGGAAATCATTTCAACTATTCATTTTACAACCTCTACATGCAGGCTGTACTTGGATGAAACCATGCACAAAGGTTGCTTTCTTAAGAAAGAGAAATGCTTACCAATGACAGAATTTGCTCTCTTATTTCCATTTCATAACAAAAAATAACTTTTTGTGAAAGTAAGCTTCAACTGCTCCAGTTAAAACAAACCTGGTATCCAGTGACTCATTATTTTGTCCATTTGTATTGTTGTATAGTACAAATATAGCTCTATGCAAGCCACCAAGGGATTCCTTAACTTACACAATGTGCAAATTTCAGCATATATGGAATTTTTAATATTTCAAATAATTATGAAAGTTAAAAGTAATATTTAAATAATTTAAATAGAGAAGTTGTTTAAATCAAGATCCTTTTGTCAGTTCAATGAATGACTTACAAATAACCCTTCATACAGCAGAGCTTATTCTCATTTACATAATATCACAAGAACATGACACAAGCTATAGTCCCACTGATGTCCATTTACTTTTGATATTCCAGGAAACAAAAAGATGTTTTTGTGTACTTAATTTATCTTCAACTCAAAGATGAATGCACAAATATAATCAGGTCATGCTAAGTACACACTACTCCCAGCGAGGATTTATAAACAAAGTTCTGAAAAATACTCTCAAAGTGACTTTATAAAGGCAAATCTTAATTCCTCGTTGATCAACAAATGAAGAGAAAGAAAAAGATTATGCTTTTTGCCAAAGCATAATAAAGATCCTAGCTTTTCACATTTAAAAAGATAGACTGAGAACCTCTGAATTTCCAGCTTTACCGAATGGAAACTGCACCGTAGATAATGATTTAGAAAGGGCTCAGCTCAAACAAAATAACACTGACAAATGGAGACAAAGCCCACATTTAGTACCAACACTGCAGAGAAAAGTTGCAGAATATTAATATAAGCATGTGTGGGTATTTTTCAAAATTGAAAGCTCTGAATTTAAGTAGGGACAATACATTTAAATGAATCTTTCAGCTGTGAATTTACTTTTCCCTCACACAGATGCCAGCAAGCCAAGGACAGTAGGAATTCAAATCTGATATACTTTTGAGTCTTGAGAAATGTTTTCATACACAAAGACAACTGGCACCAAAACAGGGAAGCCAAGGAAGAAAGAAAGTTACTGCAAATACAGTACTATCAGTCAAATTTGTCATGATTACTATAACCCTCTAAACTTAAGTGTTCGGAATTCCCTGTGCAACGTTTGCATTATATGGTGACATGCAAGAAGCAGGCCATCTGTTCCCACGTCTCCTGCTGAACGCATATGTCTTTTATCTTTATCTGTTCTGAGGAGCAAAGAATCTAGGCATAAACTTACTGTTAGTTACAGAAGCTTGCGTTCCACTTACTGAGATTTTTTATCATATTTAAAACATATAATGAGAAATACATAATCGATTTTTCATACAAATGAAAAAGGTTCAACTTATTGCATAAATGCGTCCCCAGGTAAAGTATTAGTCACACTTGTAAAGAAAAATGGACGTTACTAAGAAATTTTTATCCAATCGATAACCATCACTGACTTCTTTCTTCCCCCCAAAACAAACACACAAATCAGCAACATTTTCATAAGCAGTGATACATGGATATTTTAAAGAGTATGGATAAACATGACTCAGCACTCCCACTCAGCCCATGTAGGTAAACTCTGCCTAAATGTACACGTTTTAATCTTAAAGTGGCAATGAATTCACATCTTTTCTCCTACATACTGGATTTCATATTAGGACAAACCACTGACCTATAAAGTCTTAATAATACACTAAAAAACTAAAAACGAATAAACTAATAAATGTTCATCCTATATATCTAAATCTATCTGATACATTAAAAGCTGAGCTTATTAATAGACTGGTATAATAATGTGATACAACCAAAGATTTTGGTTTTTTCCAATTATGATGTGATTTTTGATACACTTTATGTCTGCATTGTTAGTGGTAAACATGAAAACAGTTTAGTATAAAATACTGTACACATAAATCTACATTAAATGTTTTTATGATTGGTACATTGTGTCAACTTGAGAAGTTTAGAAGTTTAACTAAGAGACTCTGCAGGGAGCCAGGGTTCTTACTTTGTGAACACCCTCATCCTGTGCAAAGGAGGGCACGGAGGTGGTGTGAGTGTTACTTACACACACACACACATACACACATACATGCACACACACCCCTTTTGCTCTGGCTGCTGCCTTGAAGTGTTGCCCTGGTGCCAGGCCACCCTGCCTTGGAGCCAGCTGATTATGGACCGAAACCTCCACAAACTGTGAGCTAAATAAACCTTTTCTTCCTTCATTTTGGATGTCAGGTATTTTGTCCCAGCAATGAGAGAAAAGTAAACATGACAAATATGCTTTGAAAATGGAAAAGAACGTCTAAAGGACATTGTGATTCAAACCTATCATTCAATTTCTTCAAAGTGTCCTAAAGAATCTAATATACTATACAAAGTAGACACAGACATGAATAAAACCTTGTAAGCCCAGGTCAAAGTCTTATCAGAGGAATAAACTACATGCTCAGTTTTGTTTTGAATTTTTTTTACCTAACAACCTTACCTGCACTTCCACAACCACTAATAATCAAATATATTTTGTCAGTTTAAAAGTCATTTCTGGGTTAAAATGTAAGTGACTAAAATGACATTTGATTTCTTTAGCATAGATTTGAAGGTAAAATGAAACTTAACGTTATATGTGAATAAAAACAAATGCATTGGCAAACTGAAAACAACATTCAGAGATTAAAATTCAAATTATAAAATGCCTTTCCAAGTTTTTGATAGCTTATTTGAAGTGGAAATGTCATTTCTTCTAGCCAGTGACCATTCACATTCAAATGCTCGAAGTAATTCTTCATAGCCACCAGCCCTGTCGGCCTGGCTTTAGCAACTGATAGGGTAGTGCTGTGCATTTGAGTTTGTGATGCAAGGCATTGTCAATATCAGCAGCCTCTGTGAACCTTTCCTGAGAGTTGAGTGTTTTCCAAGCCCAGGATCTTATGCAATATTTAAGTTATATTAAAACCAGGGGAAGCCTGATAAGATTGATCCAAAACCTGACCAGGTTTGATATACAAATACTAAGCTATTCTTCAGTGCTTGCAGGAGAAACTCACAGTAGTTCTATAGATGGAACAATCTGTCTTTCGAATTTCAGA
>RJWT010000589.1:0-62563 GCA_004365215.1 Cuniculus paca
TTGGAGTTCCACAGGGCCACTTTCAGAGTGGGTGCAGCCACCACAGCCCCACAGACGCCTGCAGGCTGAGACAATGACAGTGTGCTGCAGTCTCCCGAAACTTGCCAAGGACAAACCTCCCTGGTACAATTTAGGCCCTTTGTGGACAAAGAAACCCCTGCCTTCCCTGGCCCATGCCTGATCTGAATTGACTTTTGAGTCTCTTTCTTATTAGAACTGACATCTGAAGCACGTGTATGCTTTTCTTTCATAAAAGCCCTACCCTAATCCAAGAGCGAACAATCTATTTTGGAAAATAACTGTACATAATGGAACGTTTTCCAGAACCAGCCAGGTTTCCACCTGCCATTCGCCATTGCCTTTGAAGAATTTCATAGCTGAGGTAACGAAGAAACTACTATGTTCCCGCAAGCTGCACTTACTGTCATGATGGTGTGCTGGGGACTTATCATTTCCCCATTGCTTTTATCAGTCCACATCTTGCTTGTGTCTGCTTTGTTTCCCAAGTGAATTGCTATTACATAGTTTCCTACACATCGTTTTTAAGATAGCTGGATGATTTCTTGCTGCGAATGGACCTTGCTGATCTATTCCCTGCAGTTGGTATTTGCATTACTTCCACTTCTTCTCAAATACAGTAATCCTTGAATGAATATTATTATATCTTTTTGTACATTTACATGTGTCCATAATAAAAATGCTGAAAGGAAAATCATTTCCAGGTAAAGGGTAATTTTTAAAGCTTTTGGCCAAATTATCCGATGTATGAATTTTGTGGTTATAGTCCCAACAGCTTTTAATTTTTACTTCAGTTTTTAGGTGGTAAGCATGGCACATACTCCTAAAAAGGACTGACACAATACTTGAAGAAAAATGTGAAACACACTGAATGTTATTCAGTTCAGATATGCAGAAAGACCCAGCAGCTCATCTGTGACTATGTGATGGGACCCTCCCGTGCCTTTGCCTACCACCATCTCCCCAGGAGATGTCAGAAGAGTATTCACTATACAGATACGTGGCACAGGGGTTGCTAAGCCCTGGCTGCTTTCTTTTCTTTCTTTCTTTCTTTCTTTCTTTCTTTCTTTCTTTCTTTCTTTCTTTCTTTCTTTCTTTCTTTCATTTTTTGTTTTCTTTTCTTTCTTTTTTTTTTTTTTACTGGAAATCGATCTCAGGACCTCACGTGTGCTAGGCAGGCGCTGTCACTGAGCTATATCCCTGGCCCCTTGACTGTTTTCTGACATTCCACAATTGTAAATGATATGACACAAATACCTGATATTTGGCATTTGACACTGGTCATAAATGTTATTTCTTGAGAAAATTTTCCTTGGTTCTCAGTCTAGAACTCAACGTTTTCTTTCATCACTCACTGAAAAGAGATGCTCAATCCTATGCATAGAAACTAACACCCAGACAGAATCTCATACTTAGCACATGGAAAACTAGATAGAGATGCATTTATTGATATGCAGCAAATATTCTCAAACATGTAGCTTGCTGTGAGATACGTTTTCAGATACAACCTAATTTCAAAATTAATCAATACCTTATATATACAATGGCCTGTATGTGAGTTCAGCTGATCATACCTTTGTTGTTGTCACTGTACATTAGCTCCTGGGCAAGTGTGTAGGGCTGTGATCATTAATATAACTAACCCTGTGCTGTCAGAGAGTTGTAATGGCCTCTCCAAAGGTGATGTTAAGTACTTGCAAGACCCACTCCTTTTTGCTTGGGGAATTATCACTGGACTAAGGGCCACATGGACCTCTGAAGGTGAGTTACAAAATGTGACCCATGAGGGGCGTCATATATTCCTGAAGAACCAATTGAATTTTCTAATTTATAGAGACAGAGGTATTCAGAAAAGATATGTAGAATGGATAGTAAGACTGTGAAATAGTATTGAAAGGAAGATAAACTTGGGTCAGGTCAGATTTATTGATACAGAGTCGCTAAGTAAGATTCTGCATTCAATGCTGCAGTTGGGAGAATTAGAAAGGCACCTGGTTGGTTGGTTGATTAGTTGATTGATTGGTTGGTTGACTGGTTGGTTAGTTGATTGGTTGGTTGGTTGATCGGTTGGTTGGTTGGTTGATTCGTTGGTTGGTTGGTTGATTGGTTGGTTGGTTGGTTGGTTGGTTGGTTGGTCAGTCCATTGGTTGAAATATGAACCAAAAAATGGCCCACAGTGAGTGAGTTAGAGATGCCAAGACTACTTTGATTTAATATAAAGGAAGAGATTCAAATATTTAGGAAGATGGAATGTTGGAGTGAATTTGTCATTTAAAATCTACCTATTCACCTGGGAAGAGGCCAAAATTTTTACTTTTCACTGCAAATGAGAAATGAATAAACAAAAGGAGACCTAACATCCTTGAAGGATCCTGTGACTGCTTCTCTCTAAGGTGTATCTTGTAATGGGAACAACAGTCACTGAATCAGGAATTATTGGATCCTGGAGTGACAAGGGCTAAGTGGCAGCACTCAAACACCAAAAGCCAGGTGGGCACAATTACTGTAATGGACAGCAGTCAAAATAGCCATAGGAATAGTCTGAGTTACTCAGGCTGGTGACGTTGGCATGTGATCATCATGTTTCTAGGAAATATACATGAAGCCTACTAAATATTTATTTGATGTGTTTAACAGAAAACTTCTAGAGTAAGTGAATAAAAGTCTAACCTGAATCATAAAAACAGAAAAATGGCTTCTCAATTAGTTACAAGGGAAGCCAGGTCCCTTTGAGAAAGGAACAGCTCCAGTGCTCTGTCAGAAATGTGTAACATTAATCTTTGTTCCAGTCTTCTCCAAAAGGACCAGTGTCCTTTACCAGTGTAACATCGCATCAGAGAAAAGGAAATAATCAGTCCTTTCAGTGATGTTAGACCCTGGTTCTGAACTGACACTGATTCCAGGAGACCCAGTCTGTCTTGTAGTCCACCAACTAGAATAGAGATTTATGGAAATCAGGTAATCAATTATTTTAGCTCAGATTCATCTCATAGTGGGTCTAATGGTTACTGGGTGATTATTTACCCAGTTCCAAGGTATACTGATGACACAGACAAACTTAACAGCTAGTACATTGGTTTCCTGACCTGTTGGGTGAGGACTCTTACAGTAGAAAAGTCCAAGTGGAGGCCAACAGACCTACCTCTACCTCGGATAATGCTAAACCAAAGGCAGTGGCACATTCTTGGAGGGATGGCAGAGATTAGTGCTGCCATCAAGAGCTCGAAAGATGCAGGGGTATTGCCTCTCACCATGTCCCTGCTGAACTCACTTGCTTGATCTGTACAAATGATGGATGAATCTTGGAGAATGACGGTGGATTATCATAAACCTAAGCAGGTGGTGACTCCTACAGAAGCCACTGTAGCAGATGTGGCTTCATCGAGCAAATTAACACATCCCCTGCACTTGGTATACAGCTATTGATCTGGTAAATGCAATGTGTTTTTTTTTAATAACTATTAATAAAAGCTATCAGAAGTGGCTTTCTTTTTGCTATCAAGGCTAGCGATACACTTTCACTGTCTTGATATAAGGAGAAGTGAATGCTCCAGCTCTATGTCACGATTTAGTTTATAGGTCTCATGATTGCCTTTCTCTTCCAGCATATATAATACTGATCTATTACACTGATTGGACCTCGAGAATAAGAAATGGCAACTATGTTAGACTTATTGGTAAAGCATTAGTATGTCTGAAGATGTAAAATAAATCTGCCCCCCAAATTATAAAAGTATCCCTTTTACCCAGTGAAGTTTCAGGCGCTTAGGGATTTGGAGCAAGTAGGGATATCAAAAGAGACACTGTATGCACAGTGAGCCTCTGAGTTTTGAAGGCAACACGTTCTTATTTTGGCATGTTACACCAAACTGCGTAACCTTAACACAAAGGGAGTGAGCCCCCCAAATGCTAATTTTTATAAGAGAAGACTCTGAAACAGGTCTAGTGTGCTATGGAAGAAGCTTCTCCACTTGGCTTCCATGATCCGGCGTATCTAGTGATTACTGAAGTGGCCGTGGAAGACAGGGATGCGAGTTCCAAATTTAGGCTGACCCCATACGTGAAGCACAGTGGCACCATGATCTGCCATCATCTACTGACAACTACTCTCCTTTGAGGAACAGTTACTGGCCTGCTCCTGCTCATCAGTACAGACTGAGCACTAGGCCACTAAATTACCATGCAACCTGAGTTGCCCATCATGTGAGTGGCATATGATGCACCAAACCATAAACGAAGGCACACACATCTTAGCTCTACCATTAGCAAAAGTGATACATACATGACTGGGCCTGAGGAGACCCTGAAGTTACAAGTAAGTTACATGGGAAAAATGAATGGAAATAGAAGGCATTAGGTTAAGTAAAATAAGTGAGGCACAAAAAGAAAAACACTGCATGCTCTCTCTCCTATATGGAAGCTAAAAAAGCAATCTCAAAGTGGAAAAGAGTAGAGAAGTGACTTCTCGAAGCTAAGAAGTTGTCTTGGTTACTTTTTTCTCGTTGCTAGGACAAAATACCTGACACCCAAATCGAAGGAAGGAGAGGTTTATTTAGCTTACAGTTTTGGGGCTTTTAGTCCATGCTCAGCTGGCTCCAAGGCAGGTTGGTGTGGCTGAGGCGCTGCCGTTCATGGTGGCTGCAAGCGGCAAGAGCGAACTGCGCCAAAGAGCAAAACACGTCCCCATTCCGACCTTACATGGTATGTGGGCTCCACCCCTGGATGGGTGCAGGACTCACACTGCCAATCGCAGCACTAGACAAGGAGTCAATCACAAATACTAGATTCAGCCACTTCCGTGACATGAGGCTTGGGGGGCCATCTATATACAAACCGTAACAGAAGTATAAGATAGACAAGGAAGATAACAGATTCTGTAATAGAAATAAAAAGTTCTTGTATTCTCCGGCACAGTAGGGTGACTACAGTTTATGATAACTGTATTTATGAAGAAATAGAAGACAGAAGCTCAGTCTCTAAAGAAATGATATGGAGGAAGAAATGCTAATTACTCAAATTTGATCACTGTACATTGTATACATACACCAAAATACTACACCGCTACCATAAGTATATACAATTATTATAGGTTAACGATTAGAACAAAATGTTAAATGAAGTAGTTCAAATGTTCATGATTGTCCCCAGTGCTGCTACACTGTCTTTTCTCTTCCCGCCTACCCCTGTGGTTCCATGAGACATTCTCTACCATCAGTTGGTTGAGAAAGGAAACATCTGGGCTAGGCTTGCTAATGATTTTGCATGATATGCAGTGTCACCATATCCGGCCAGTTACATTGCTACAAACCCTCTCTGGTACATCCCTGAAGGAGAGTGGGGATGAGGAATTCTTCCAGTGGACAAAACTTCAAGCACTGCATATGGTTTTCACTCTGCTTGAAAGGAAAAATGGTTAGATATGAAATTATTTACCAATTCATTGACTCTAGCCAATGGTTTTGCTGGAATGGTCAGGAGTTTGAAAGGAATGAAATTGGCTAACTGATGACAAGGAAATTTGCAGCAAAACCTCTGTGAGTGCACAAAAAAAATACTGGATGTCTCTGTCCTATGTGAATGTCCGCCAAAGGGTGACCTCAGCAGAGGAGGATATTAGCAGTCATGAGAGAGGATGACCCTTTCTCTGGATATCAGTCATCCCCCTCCAACCAATTCTGTCTTTGTCTAAAATGGGATCACAAACAAAGTGACCATGGTGGCAGGTTTGGAGGTTATGCCTGGGCTCAGTCACATGTGCTTCTACCCCCAAGGCCCACTCAGCTACAGTCACTGGTCAGTGCGTAATCTGTCAGCGGGAGAAATCAACAATGAATCTTTGGTGTGGCACCCTTACCAAGGATGATCAGCCAGTTATGTGGTAGTTAGTTAATTACTTGGATCATTTCTATCATGAAAGAAGCAGTGGGACTTTTTTGTTTGTTTGTTTTTGTTTTGTTTTGCTTTGCTTTGTTTTGTTCTGGTGTTTTGTTTTCTTGTTGGTGTAGATCAGTGGTGGCAAACCGATAGCATACGTGTTATTTGTTACTTGTTAAAATGTGTTTATGAGTTTTTATTTCTAAACTAAAGCCTCAGTATTCAGGTTTAATTGCAATGTTGGCACTTCATGATAAATGAGTGGGTTTGGAGTTGTAGTTTGGGCACGAGTCTCTAAAGGTTCACCATCACTGGTTTAGGCACTTTCTCTGTATAAAGATTTGCCTTCCCTGCATGAAACACTGCTGAAATACTGCTGCCAACATCCATGGACTTACAAAATGCCTTACGCATCATCCAGGCATTCCATACCTTGTTCTTTCTTATCAAGGGACTCAATTCACAGCAAAAAGAAAAAATGTATCTATCAGTCAGCCCATGTTCATGAAATCCACCGGTCTTACTATGTTTCCTACTATGTTGAAGCAGCTGGCTTGATGAACTATTAGAATGGTCTTTGAGGATTTAGGTTCAGTACCAGCTAAGTGGAAGTATCTCATGGGACTGGGGCAAGGCTCTCAAGAAAGCTATGTATGCTCTGAGTCAATGTTCAGTATATGGTACCATATGTCCCAAAGTCAGGATGCCTGGGTCCAGGAATTAAGGTGTAAAAATGAGAATGTCAGCACTCATATTATCCATAGTGACACACCAGCAAAATGTTTGCTTCCTGTTCTTGAATCTATACTCCACTGGAGGAAGCTTCCACCAGGAGACACAATAATGATTCTGATGAACAAGAACTTAAGACCACCACCTGGCCACTTAGAGCTCCTTAATGCCTCTGAAATGACAGACAAAGAAGATGGTAACTGCATTGACTAGAGTGACTGGTCCTGACTCCCAAGAGGAAATTGAGTTGCTTACTCCATTATGGAATTAAGGAAGAGTATGCCTAGAGTACAGGATGGCTTTGAGGGTGTCTCTTCATACTACAACCCACTGTGATGATAGTCAATAAAAATTATGGCAATTAATTTTTATTAATTACTAATACTAATAGCCCAGCTACTTCAGCAATGAAGGTTTGGGTCCCTTTACCATGCAAAGAGCCACAACAAGCTGAGGTGCTTACTGAAGATAAGGGGAATATAGAATGAGTGATGGGGAAAGATAATTATAAATATCAGCTGTAACCATGTGACTAGCTATGAAAATGAAGACTGTGCCACTAGTAACTTCTTATTTTGTGAAGATTATATTTGCATGTGACTATGTATATTAGGGAAGTATCAGTTTTTCCTCTCTTATCATGTAATAGAATCTCCACTGACTTTATATAATAGTATTTAAGTATTGTTAACTTTACATCATGATATTTATGAGCTATCAAGGAAAGCAGCAGACAGCACTCAAGGACTGTACCTTCTGGGGAGAGATTGAGTACATTTCTGATTATACACAGTATAGTTGTATAAATTTTTTGCAGAGTACTGTGTGTATTATTGCATTTATTTAGAAATTAAGCATGGTTTCAACAGATGCATATAATGCCAAATAGACAAGGGGTGGACTTGTGATTAGTTGAATGTGTCCATCTGACTGAATCATAGTGTGCCCTGATATTTGGTCAAATACATTCTGGGTGTGTCTGTGAGGTTGTTTCTGGTTTTGATTCACATATGAATTGATTGAGTAAAGTAAAACTGCCCTCTTTAATATAAACAAGCCTCACCCAATCAGTTGAGAAAGCTGAAATAAAACAAAACAAAAAAATGACGACCTACAATCAAATAAAGGAGTTCTTCCATTTTTTTGTGCCTTTGGCCTCAAATGGAGCATCAGTTCTTCTGGGATCTCAAGCCTGCAGGTCCTTAGACTGGAAATGAGAGATGAGCTTTTCTGGTTTCCAGGCCTTTGTTCTCAGATTGGAACTAAGCCAAAGTGAGTCTCTAGCTTGGGTCTTGGGTCTCCAGTTTGCCAATCGTAGTAGCATTCTGCATGAAGAAAAGAACCAACAGGAAGGGGGGCATTTATTACGAGGAGCTGGCCAAAGTGATGACAGAGACTGACCATCCTGAAATCTGCAGGGTGAGTTGTGGGATGGTTAACTTTATGTCAACTTGACTGGATAAGGGAGAATGGAGAGTAATGTGGAGATGCATTTAATAGAAGAGATACACAAATAATTCCAATATCATAAGACAGGGGGAGTGAATAAAAACAAATAAATAGAAATAGAACAAGAAGTAATTCAATTGTCTCAGAAGATCACGAAATGCTTGAATGAATGAGTTACTACTGAGAAGGACACTGAATTAAAGAGTGGGTTTAGCAGACTGGTAAAAGGGAAACCAGATATTCTTCAAGTCTGAGTAAATGGAATGTGCAGGTATAAAAAAATAAACCAGTGTTATGTGATCAGGAATTCCTGAAGACTGTCAAAGCATAAAAATTGGGAAAGGCAGAGGAACCAAGATGATCTTTATACAGTCTCTGGTGTGACATATCAAAAAATGTGTGAAAATACTATCATTTAAAATTATACACTTTTTTTATTACTTTGGTTAAATTTTTTTATAATACCTTGTTAGCGATAGTGATTCAATTCATGTTCCAGGTCTACATCATGCACTTGTTATCCAGAGCAACAGGCTATAAAAGGCCCTCAAGGAGCTCACAATATAACCTGTGTGTCCACAGTGTAACCCACAGCAAGAGGCCAAATAGTCAGAATTCAAAGTGATGCTTTGGGAGCACAGGGATTCATTGCCATCCCAGGGTACCAGGAAGTCTTCTCTTAATGGTGAGCGTCACTCTGTGGGTCAGTTCATGGTGAAATCATCATACTCTTTTAGTGACTAGCTTCTTTTATGGAAATGCCAACCCTCTCTCCCTGAGTTACAGCAGGCCTACACAAGAGTTACAGAAAAGAATCAAGCAAGAAATCACTTTCAGACAACAAGAGAAATCTCATAGATACGTCTATCTTGTACTTTTTCTTTATTATATTTACATGAAAATGTAGAAGTGACCTCTATTTTTTAAAGTTAAAGTTGGCAAATTACAGATTCTTTAAAATTAAAAAGTCAGAAGACAGTAAAGAGGTGATTGACAGCCAGCAATTCTGTCCAGGAAAAAAATAAAAAAACTACTAACATTTTGACATTTTTTCAAGGAAATTTTATGTGTGCACAGAAATTATTTTAAAATATGATTGGAATAAGATTATATATAAAGTTTTATATCAGCTTTACTTAACATTATAACCCTATTTAGGAATAATTTCTTATACCGTTAATCTTTGAAAGCATAATTTTAAATATCCATATAATATTAGAGTTTATGGGGGTATCATGATTGAATTAACTATATTCTATTTTTCAAGTTTTAAAATTTTTATTAGTGTATAATGGCAGTACATAATGATTACATTCATTGTAAGGAGTCAGTACATGTATATAACACCCGTTAAATCCCCTCATTCTCTTCCCTTCTTCCCCCTCCATCTTCTTACAGTTAAATTTTTAGGAAATTTCCAATTTTTTCTTTTCAATATCATGGTGAGCATTTATCACCAATCTTCAAACCTATTTCTTATTATTTCCTTAGATGTAACTTAGTCCAGATCCTATAGGAAATAGCCAGGAAGCTAGGACTAGAAATACAAGAGATTTATTATAGGAAGTCCCTGAGGGAATGAGGCCAAGTTGGAAGGTGTTTGGGATCAATGTGCAGTTCTAGCCCCTGCAAAGGACAGACAAGGATAGCATGTTACATGGAAGTCTTAGTTTGAAGTGTGGGTCTAAGAAAATTCTAGAAGTCCAGTGGAGAGTACTCTTGTGGAAGTTACCCATTAGTGAAGTCCTGTGTCTCTTAGCAGCCTTCGGCTGAAGCAGCCTCTGGGAGGACAGCACCAACCCTGAAGCAGTAACTGTAGGTTTCCGAGTACAGTAACTGGGGCAGCCAGCCAGCTGTGCTCCTGGCACTCAGAGATCCGGCCTGCGTGTCTTCATGCCACCACGGAGGAGATCCTATAATCCCATTGCAAATGCCTTTCATGTTTGATAAACACCTAACAATTCTGAGTACAATTTAAAAAATCTGTATCCTATGCCCTTCCAACAGACGTAAAGCGACAACCTGATAATTGTATTTTTACTATGAACACTGATGTATGCATAAAGAGAAAAGCATTTCTGTTTCCATAAAGAGCGCATGTGTAAACCGACCCTTCCACTTACTTTTCCAGGTCTGTTTACATAAGAAAATCTTTTCAGTAGCACAGGTTTAAAAATGAGTTGTTCTTAATAGAAAAGATGCTCAATAAATAATTTAAAGTCAAAAGTCAATTAAACAATCCTGTACCACAATATAATCCTATAGAACCTCCTACTGCAGTGTCTTCTCTAATCTTTGGACTTTCTTTTCCTTCCCAGAGTCATCCTTCAAGGCTGGGTTTTTGGTATTACTTGAGAAAGTCTGTGCAGTTATCTCTTGGTCATTCCATTTGCTTCTGGGAAGTCCACATTATGACACGTTCCAGACTCCACTGCCAGGGTGAGTCTACAGACCTGGCTCATCTCTGCTCAGAAACCTTTCAAGGGTCAATGAGATACAAACTATCCACACATGATTCCTATAAGAGTGCCATCATGGATTCCCAATTATTAGATTAATTGCTTTACTGGGGCTGCTTCTAACAAAGCACCACAGTCCAGATGGCTTAAAACCAATAGAAATTCATTCTCTCTCAGTTCTGGACACACAGAAGTTCATAATCAAGAAGTTTACAGGATTGCTTTCTTCTAATGGCTCTGAGGAAAAAAATATGCTCCACATTTCTCTTCCAGTTTACGGTGTCCCAAGGGCAGGGGATCTAGCTCAGTGGCCTAAGCACCTGCCTGGCAAGTGTGAGGTCATGAGTTCAATCCCCTGTGCTGCAAAACAAAACGAAACAAGATCCCAGTTTATGGTGTCCCCTCTTCCCAGGCTCTTCTGTGATCACGTAGCACTTTCTCTGTGGGTCTCTGTGTTCACATGTATTCTTCTGACAAGTTACTGTTGTGCTACGTCAGGAGCCCACCCTACTACAATAAAACCTAATCTTAATTTAACTAATTATATATGTATGCAATGACCCCATCTCCAAATAATGTCACATTCTGAAATTCTGGGAGTTACAACTTCAATATATCCTTTTCCTTCTACAGGAATTTCTGCTACTAGTAAAATATGAGGGACAATAACTAAAGCCAAATATATTCAATATTCAACCTAAAATCATGTTCTTCCTATCCACTTAGCATTGAAAGATTCTTCACTGTAGCAAACAAAGATGCAGAAACACTAGTAACACTAAATAGGTTTCTTCCAAAAGAAAAAAAAGATGAAAAGTTGGCAACTTTTTAAAGTGCTTTAAAAATTGTACTTATTTAAGAAAAATGGATTTCAAAATCTTTCGATCACATGCTTTTATTAGGAAAACAAATTAAATACATGCCTAAAAGAAACGCAGTTTTTAAAAAAAAGCTTGAATGCTAATATTCCTAGAGAGGAGTTTTAAAAGATTAGAAAAGACAAAAAAAACCCATTATTTCATTTATTTATTAATGACATAATTTTGGAGCAATTTTTCTAAAATTTTTATTCATAAATATTTAGTGATAACAATGGGTTGATCAAGCCTCACGATTGCTGTAAATCATAGTTTAACACAAGGATATGGCAATTTAAAAATCAGCGTCTAATTTCAATTTATTTCAATACTTGATTATCATAGTTGTCAGGACTGAAAAATTACCTTGGAAAAGTGCACAATCATGCAATACATCTTCAGGAAGAGGTTTATGGGTATTGATGAACAATACATAAAATTATATTTAAAGTAACATCCTTATTAGTGTAAAATTTGAGTTTGGCAGATCACCAGTTTTATTATTGTTAAACTCTACTTATCTATCTTTATTTACAGGTGAAGACATCAGTGTAAATCCAATGAAATGTTAGTAAAGCTAAACTTCTTTTCTTGTTTTTCAATAAATTTAGAAAATTATCATTAGGCAAATACCATAGAGACTATGTTGTGAGAAGGGACCATTAATAGATGCTAAGCTTAGCCAGCAAAGGTATGAGAAGGGTCTGTGTTCACAGTCTCAATATTTTCCCCAGCGTTTTTCAATTGCTGAAGGGAGCATAACTTTCTCCTGGGCCTGGAAGACACCACCTTAACCAAGTGAGTAAGGTTTATAACACTAGTAATAAAGCATATTGTCCTCAATACCATGGGAAGTGATACACTGAGAAAGATACATCACTCTTGTGATGTTTTTTCCTGAAAAACTCATGACCTTATCCAACTCATTAGAAAACACCAGATGTCTTAGTCACTTTTTTCTCATTGCTGAGACAAAATACCTGAAACCCAAAGTTAAAGGAGGAAAGGTTGATTTAGCTCACAGTGTGTAGAGGTTTCAGTTCATAATCAGCAGGTTCCAAGGCGGGGTGGCCTCGCAGACAGGTATCATAGAGGAGACATAGGCTGGGGTGGGCAGAAAGGAGCAGACCAACAAAGGACAGCCACAGCTCCTTCAATCCCTTATGCTTTCTTTATACAGGCTACCTAGGGTGGAGAGCACTCATCCTTAATCCTAGTGCCCTTGATCCCAGCTTTGCGCCATGAGTCAGCCACACACGTAGATCCAGCCACTTCTGAAAAGCCCCACCTGTGACCTCATAAGGCTTTGAGGGAAAATCTAAATTTAAGCCATAACACCAGACAAGTTTAAATGGAGAAACATTCTACAATATAACTGATTACTGCTCTTCAAAGATAAAAAGCAAAAACTGAAGAAATATTGCATTTGAGAAGAGACTAAGGAAGGAAACACCACAACTAACTCAAATGTGGGATCCTGACTTGAATTCATGATCAGAAAAAGAGGACATTAGTAGGAAGACTGATGAAATTCAAATTAGGTCTGCCGTTAGCTAACAGTATTATTACTAGTGATCATTTAATTATTTAGATTATTGTACCATGATTTCATGATACCTTCCCATTAGTTAAAGATATTTGGGAGCTTTCTATTTTTGCAACTTTTCTGTAGGTCTGGGATTACTTTTAAAAAATTACATATTGCAGTGGGAATTGTCACATCCTCTTCTTATACTTAGTGGACCTGTTGGCCTAGACCATGTTAGTGATCCTGCCCTAAGATTCCCTAAACTGGGACTTCTGTGCTTCCCCTTTCCCATCTTCTGTCTGAGGAGTAGCTGGCAAAATTTTTTCTTATTAAAAATATGGAATGCTTTACGAACTTACATGTCATCCTTGTGCGGGAGCCATGATAATGTTCTCTGTATCATCCCAATTTTAGTACATGTGCTGCTGAAGTGAGTGCAAGAAGGTTTTCTAGATGGATGTTCAGCAGTGAATAATGAGAAAGAGTCTGGTATGGTAGACTGGTACTGGCAATGTCCTGTCTAACACCTGCAGAGGTTTCTTTTCTTTCCACGCACAGGAAAGTTCACATAATTGTACAGTGGATTTTTGATGGTGGGGATAGCTTAACAGAGGGCGGGAGAGGGCAGACACTATTCTGCTGTTTTGGAGAGAGGATTTTTAGATAATAATAACATGTGAATTGAAGAATATTAGAAAAACAGATTGTCTTCTATGTCTTGGGTCTGGAAGACGCTGCAAAGTCCCACGTGTTTAAAGGCTCGGGTTCTGTGATGCTACTGGAAGGTGCAGAAACTGGAAGGTGTCTCCCAGCCATGAGATGAACAGTTTTGCTCTGCCTCACGCTCACTGCCATAATGTGTTTCCTTACCATGGCCCAATGCCATATGGCCAACCAACTATGATCTGTGAGCCAAAGCAATCCTTTCCTTTTTATAAGTTGATTGTCTCAGGTATTTTGTTACAGTAATGAACAACTAACCAACATAACTTTCCCTAATGCAAATGCAACTTATTCAAGTAGTTGAGACCCTGAATACGAAAATTGGTTGTTCTTCTCCCAAGTAAAAGAGAACTCTCTCAAAGACCGCCTTTAGAATTGATCTGATGACTGCCGAATTAGACCATCAGCTCTCCCCAGTCTCAAGGCTGCCAGCCCACTCTGGAGATTGGATTCTTCAGCATCCCTAACTGTATGAGCCAGTTCTTCATTACACACACCTGGATCTATGAAAAAACCTGACTAATAGAATTGTCCTATTTGCTCTGATACAAGTATCTTCTCTCGTCATTTGCCTCTTGCAGCCCACAACCATTTGTAAGGGAGGTGAAGGGGCAGCATAATTGAGGTGTTTTCAAGTCTGATTAAAATTGCCTCACGATATTAGTATACACTATTGATTAACTTTGTGAGCTGCTACTTGAAAATGTAAAATACATTTCAGTATGCAAGGAAATGGCTGGAATATTGACTAAAGTGCTTTAAATACAAATGCCTCTTGGCATATCAGAAATATATAATCTATATACACACTTATCCTTGATGTTTGGCATAGCCATTCCTTGCAATATTTAACAACAACATACTCATTTTTAAATTGCTTTACTTAAAAATAAAACTTGTGATCATCATTTACTTTTGCACTTTAAAGTGCAGGTAGGTCACCACCTCTCTCAGTCATTGAGCGATGTTTAAATTTGCCTTTGGAGTATTCGTTATAGCAATGGGTGTTATAAGAGAAGTTAAGAATTTCGGCATTCACTGTGTAAACAACCACAGTGTCGTCTTCGAATCCCACCCTGTGTCAAACTTCAGTAGTCAACACAGTCAGCGACCCAAATCCTGGACTGCAACCCTTAAGAGGAAGATATCGTCCTGAGCCTAAACTGTCCAAAAGATCTCTCCTTTGTAATTGCAATCCTCATGCTTGCTTCTGTGTTTCAGATTCTGCTGTATTAAAATAGAAGGCATAATCTCAATTGTTCTACTACACGGGAATTTTGACACATGAATTTCCCTAGTCTTAAAATTAAGGTTGTCACCTATCGAAACCTGATTTGACTGCTCATTTTTTCCCCAAGTGTTTACTGTAAGGTGCAATCAGTCATACATTCTTGCTCTTGTAGGACTGTTCTTGAGGTGGTGGTGAAATGAGATCATTCCTGAAGATTCAAGTGGTGGTGTTTGGAGCTACGGTGGTAACAGTAGCCAGGGGCTTCTGATTTGGAGGCTAGGCAGCAACTCAAGGCTAAGGGAATAATGACTGTGCAGATTGGTGTGGTCAGCATATGGTAGAGGAAGTGACCCAGCCACTCCGACTTCTGGAGCGCGACTGCCCATTTGGAAGTAAGCAGTGAAGATGCACAAACAAAGTCACACAAGTTCCTCGAGGTTATTGAAGGAAAGAGTCTGCCAGTCAACATGGGAGCATTAAACATAGAGCCAGCAAATCCCATTTGGCAGTGCTTATCGTATGCTGATTCCTCATCAAACCTGGTGTGTGTTAACTCACTTGGTCCTGCAGCCTCCTTAGGAAGGGGACACTGCTTCTCTTCCCTTTTAGAGGTGAGGCATTTGGGGCTCAGAGAGGTTAAATCACTTGCCCGCAGTCACAGAATTAGTAAGTGGCTGAGTCACAGTAAGAGCTCACTTCTGTTATTCCGTCCAGGCCCTTCATTCTTGTAGCACACAAGTGTTTCCATGTAAGCATCACCGGTGGAGAGAGGCCTCCCAAATTTATGTGCACCTGGTAATGATCTCAGTGGTGAAAATCAGAGGCTGATACCATTAAACACTTTCAACTTTCTTCACTCATCCCCTTTGTGATCTGCTCAACAAACATGTGGTTGGCAAAGATTTGAATTGTGGTCTTATTTCATTAGAAGAAAGATGTCCCAGGGCATCCAGCTGGCTGTCAGATGGTTTTCTAGGGATCTGGTCCATACTGGTGTCTCCTGGGGTGGCAGGAGTAGGTGGGCCTCTCTCATTACCTTGGGAGCACTGATCAAATACAAACATCTCCAAATTGGTGAACTATGGGCTCGATTCTTTGGAGAATCCCCCAGAGTCTCTGCCTCCCTGTAAGGTTTGCATGGCCACCCAAAAAGCACTCACTTGCCAGTCCTGAGGACACCTCTTTCTTTCAGGATGGTTCAGTTGCTTTCAAAATGACTCAGTTGTAATTTGTTTAGAAATAAATCTCAGAAATTTATCCATAAAAATCCAGTCAGATCCACCTTTTCTAGTTAGACACAGTTCCCGCCATCCTTCCTCATAGACACGGTCTGTCCCCTTCTGGACATGTCCTCCTCTTGAAGCAGGCAGTCATCTGCATTCCCCACAGGCCCAGACGCTAACAGAGGCATTGTGACTGCCCCACCTCCTCCTGCTTCCCTCTAGTGGCAGCTTCAGGAATGGTGGGTACACAAATTTAAATTATAAATCATACCACAGGATGTCCTTGCTAAAAATCCTTCAAGGTCTCCCATCACTTAGAATAAAACTCAACTATTTACCAAGCTCAAAGAGCCACTCACTATCTAGATGCTACTTACCTCTCCAAGAACTTCCATTTGTTTCCTCCTCACAGTACTTCACCATCATTCTGACTTCAGTCCTGGCAAATTGAGAGCAAGTGTATTTGCTTTTCCCTCTCTCAAATTTCTTTTCCCAGGATTCTTTCATCCTAGCTTCTGATCATCATTTAAGTCTCAGCTTGAATATCATGCCCTCAGGGAAGTTTTCTCTGAGCATCTAGGGTGTAGGAAACTTCTTTCTTTATTGCATTTCAATGTTTTATTAGTTCTCATCACTACCTGACATTGTCTTCTTTTTGAATATTTAAAGATGCAGGTTCTTGCTATGCTGTCCAGGCTGGCCTCAAACCCCTAGACTAAAGGGATGCTGCAGCTTCAGCCTCCAAAGTAGATGGTAATATAGGTGTACTACCCAGATTTTTATCTTTTACAATTCACTCCATGAAAGAACAATCACTTGATGTTCACTTTTGTATTTTCCAGTGCTTACACCAATGCCCAGTGCACAGTAGGAAGGGGTTAAATATGTATTTGGTAATAAACCCATTTTATCATTCTCCCACAAACATCTGTAGTAGATAGAATTCATCAATTGCTGTAGTCTTTCCTGTGCAACCACAGTATTGAGAAGACTATTGATTAGTGATCCTGAACACATCTCATATTCAAAAAAAAATTCCAGAGAATCCAGAGCCACATGTAAATAAAGGCATAGATGATAGTTAAAGGGGACTAATCTTTTCATACTACAGTGAGGGGGAATGTTTAAATAGAAATATATTCCAAAGTTAAGCATATGACTCGGAAGTCAATAACAAAAGAATTGGCAAAATTGCCGGGTGTGGTGGTTCATGCTTGTAATCCCAGCACTTGGGAGGCTGAGACAGGTGGATCTTTGTGAATTCAAGGCCAGTCTGGGCTACAAAGTGAGCTCAAGGCCAGCCTGAATGGCATAGTGAGACCCTGTCTCAAAAAGACAAGGGCTGGGGATTTAGCTCAGCGGCCTAAGCGACTGCCTGGCAAGTGTGAGGTTGTGAGTTTGATCACTGGTGCTACAAAAAAAAAAAAAAAAAAAAAAGAACTGGCAAATATAGCAATAGAAGTTTACTGTATAAGACAGTAAACCAAATTAATATTGATGAAAGTACTTGTCAAATAAAATGACCAAGAACTAATAAATTTAATTTTATAAACCAATAAGTAGAAGGAAGCAACCTTACAGAAAATAGACATTTGATAAAACATTACACAAGCACAGAAAGCATAGAAAAGTGTTCAACTTCACAAATAATCAAGGAAATGAAAAGCAACACAAAATTTTTTTTTAACTAGATCAATAACAAAAAAGTCAAGGATATCTGAGAAATAAAGAAATGTCTGCTTTTATCACTGGAGTCTTGGTCACTGGTATCACTGGGGAGCAATACAGGAGGGTTTTACCCTTTTGAAAGCAATTTGTCAGTAACCTAAAAAAAAGTTTATAGGGAGGTTGAAAATGCAGCTTGCTGGTATAAAGTCCTTGGTTCAATCCTCAGAACCACACACAAAAAAATTTTAGTGCACAGCTACAATGATTTCCCAGTTAGGTATTTATAATAATTGATCTTTCTTTGAATGCAAATGAGATAAAGTATGCCCCATGTTAATTGCTTATTCGTATTGCTTTAAATTCTGAACTTACCTATTGATGGCCTTTGTTCTTCTGCTGTTGGTCTGTTAGAGGAGCAAGACCTGGAGAGGAAGAGAAACACAGAGGCCACTGAGATGCACCTCTCCACACAAGGGCTATTAAACTTCTTCATCATTCGCTTCCAATGGTGCAGCCCCTGGAGGAATAACACAATCATAATTGTTTCTTAGCAGTGGAGTCACTCCCAGGAATTTGCAATCCTTCAGAAATTGCTAAAAGAAAAAGTAACCATATTTTCTTAAAAACGCAATACACTGTGCATTCTTTAATGCAGACAGCAAACATTCATTGACGACTACTTTTGGCAATTACTGCTTCAGCCATCCTTTCCTCAACTCTCCCTTGCTCTTCCTCATAAAATAGGTACAACCTGTGAGGAAGCAAAACCAATGCCAGCCATCAGCGTGCACCACAGAGATGCCCATGTGCCCCCTGCAAGCCTGAATTCTGTTATTAACATTTAAAAGGCAGAACCTCAAAATTTTAAAATCCCTCATGTCCTGAGTTGAAAAGAACCAAAAGTTAACAAAAAGATGTATGCTTTAAAGCTTTTAAACCCACTTTTGCTAAATTATTGTATATGCATACATACGCACATACATTCCCATACACATTTTTATATCAGAGAATTTCGATAGACCAAGTTCTGGAAAAACACATTTCAAACTTATTTTCTGAAAAGGTGGACTTTTGGATTATTTTCATTTTATCATCTCGTCTTTCTATTTTATTTTTGCTGCTAATATATGTTATAGCCCAATAAACTCAGAAAAAGAAAAATAATTCTTGCATCATAGTTAAAGTCATGTTCAGTAACTGTTTCCGATTTCTTTTGGTCTCCTTTTCTGTCACTTCCTAATCTTAGGAAGTTACATTTAAAGTTACCTACCTACTCTAAGCCTTAGTCTCTTCACCTGAAAAAAGTGATAATGAGTAATAACTACTCGGATAGGGTCTTGGTTTGGATTAAATAAGATCAAGTGAGAAGAGCCCTGAGCACCTAGCTTCACACTTAGTAAACACACTGATACTTCCTTTCTCCTTTCTCTGCCTTTGTAAGGACAAATAGCAAAATGAAATGAAACTTGAGGGAGCCCATAAAAGCCGGAACTATGCACCCAGGAGCTGCCAGATTACCGGTTCAAAGCATGTCCCATTGCCAGGTGACAGGTACTGGTTTTGATTTTGGATTCACAATTTTCAGCAAGCTCACATTTGATTTTAATATCTTTAATAACTTTGCTCATTTGATTATAATATCTAACATTTTTGAGCACTTGTTCTGTGTTATCCAATCTACTGAAATGACAAAAAAATAGCTTTGGGAATCTGTGAACACACCTGTTCACAGCTTCCAGCTGCACTCACAGCCAAAGGCTCTGTTGCAGTCACCTGGGACATCACTACCTTCCTTATAATGGACAGGTAGACGCAGGTAAATGGAATGGCCGGAGTGTTTGTCAATGACTATGTATTTGTCAACATCAAGGATATTAAGGACTGAATAGGAAAAAAACAAAGAAGAGTTCTAAGTATCTTTTATAAAGTGAAGATAATATTGATACCAAAAGTTGACAAAATTACACCAAAATAGAGGATCATGTGCAGACCACTCACACTAATGAATATTCATCCAAAAAAATTTTAATGAAACATCAGCAATCTAAATTCAAAAATGCATAAAAATATACATTATAATCATGTGTGTTTCTTTTGAGGAATGCAAAGTTTCAATAAGAGGGGTTGTATTTATATAATTCATTATACAGAGTCCACCAAAAAAATGTACACAGCAGTTCTCTGTACTAATAAATGTCTGGAAGCTAACAGCCACCACTTTGAGCACCTCTTATAACTATACAGGCCAAATGTAAGTTGTATTAATCTCATGATGTCTCAGTAAGTTTAATATTAAAACATTTATGAAGGTTGTCTTTTTCTGATGTACATATATTTTGGTTTACTCTGTATTAATAGGTCCAAAGACAAAATTCAGGATTACTTCCACAGGTGGAGGAGAAAAGACATTTGCCATAACTTAATACACATTTATATAAGGAGAAAGCAATGTCATTGGTATTTCGCCCACATATATAAAAATGACATTACACAGGCTGATCAAAAAATGCAGTGTGTGCTGAAATTAAAAAAAAACATTCTTAGGGTAAAAGGCACATTGCCATTAATCCCCCTTGAAACACTCCTGACTGAAAACGCTTATTCCATCATTCTTGCTGCTTTCAGAAGCAGTTCTGGAAGTTCTTTTCTGTATGTCTTTATGATGTGTGACCAAAAATATGGTGAATGCTGCTGCCCAGGGCTGTCCAACGGAAAAGCAGGCTCATAAAAACATGTTGTGTCCACCTCCACCTTATTTACAGAGTCAGGCACCATTCCACTCTGCCTCTTCCTCAAAGTCAAACTGACCATGAAAGGTACAGTTCAGGACACTGAGGCAGGTACCAGAGTATAACCAAAGGCACTTGAGAAAGATGACTTCCAGAACTGCTTCAGACAGTAGAAAGTACATTGGAATAAATGTGCTCAAAGAGAGGGGGAGTACCTTGAGAGGGGCAAATGGCAAGGTTTTTTACTGTAAAAAATTTATTTTGCATTTAAACACCCACTGTAGTATTTGATCATACATCATATAACATTAACAGTTGTCTCAGTTACTTTTCTCTCATTGTTCAGACAAAATACCTGATGTTCAAAATGAAAGAAGGAAAGGTTTACTTCTTAAAGTTTTTGGAGGTTTCAGTCTATACTCAGCTGCCTCCAAAGCAGGGTGGCATGGCTGAGGGACAGCCATTCATGGCGGCCCACAAGGGACAAGAACCAAAGGGCAGAAAAGGGAAAAATCACGCCTTCTTCCCTCCCTTATATTGTATGCTGGCTCCACTCCTGGGTGGGTGCAGTACCCACACCACTAATCCCAATGCTAGACAATGAACCAATCACAAACACTAGACTCAGCCACCTTCATGATTGCATGAGGCTTGGAGGGGCACCTAGGCACAAACCATAACAACAGTGCAGCTGGAGACTTTTACATGAAAGTTAGGACTACAAGGAATAATGGTCCTCATACATTTTGTAGATAGTACATTGGTCAGTGCAATTAGTTAAGGAAAAACTAGAGGGAGTAGAGCCAGAAGAGTTAGAAATAAAATGGTAAAATGCTATTTGCAGATGAAATAATATAATACATCTGGATACACAATAGAAACAATTAAAAAAACTCACTAAAATTAAAGAACTTTGGAAAAACTAGGTTGCAAAATGAACTTGCAAACCCAATAGTTTTCATCTATTAAAACAAAAACTAGATAGAAGGTCAAACAGAAGAGAAGACTGCATTAGGAAAAAGAAAAAGATCAAATTATAAATTTAATAATTAGTAGTTTTATATTAAAGAATCATCACTCAAAAAAAGAAAGTCAAACTATGATTCAGGGTAAAAAAAACTTAACATGATAAAAATGTGAGAGTTTCCAGTATCCATTCAAATGTAGTGTACATATTGTGTCTTTTATAAGTGAAGAAACTAAGAATATATGCAAATATCTGCTTATATTAATAACACGATGGAAGAACCATAAAAATTAAAAGAAAAATGGTTACCTCAGGGGGATTCGTTTTATAACTCTGCTTCTTAGATTTGACTTTGGAACCATGCAAATAATTTACACGATTTTAAAGTAAAATTAAATTTTAAAAATCAATTACTAATAATAAAAAGTGGAATGAAACAGATGAACTTTACCATGCATGCAGTTTGTGGCAAATTCACAAAGAGAAAGAGAATTCCAAGGGATTATAAAATTCAGTAATTTGTTTATTCCTAGTGGGATATACCCTAAGGGAAAAAGAACTGCTTTTCCCACCGACCATGTAAACTTTTCAAAGTTAGGCTGCTGTTTATAAGAGCACTGAGGTTGCTATCCTGAGACGATTGTGTATGCACTGAGAAACAATGCAATTGAATAATTATGCGAACTGTAGCTTTTATCAATCTTGTGGAGAAATGACTGGGAGACAAATTTTCTTCAATAAACAAATTTTAGAAAAGAAAGAGAACCTATATGTTAAAATAAATTTAAAACATCTATCTGTCATAATACGTGGACAATGATAGATTGCAGCTTGGGGTTTAGTTGTTTCAGTTGTTGTTGTTGTTACTTAGTGATTTGCTTTCATAGTGAATACGTGTTCCTTGTTATCTGACAAAATTCTCCACACCACCTCTGAATATATGACCAGAGCCCCCACTAGGGATTCCCAGTAGAGTTTATACCAGAAGGCTAGAGACAGGGATCCTACACCTCGCTGTCCAGCTCCAGGGCATCTTGGTGGTCACTTTGCTGGCTCACTGTCCTACAGCAAATGAGAAGAACACTGTGAACCAAGCCTACTTCCTTCTCGGCAGCCTTCCTTTTAGAGGATCTCTTCCCTGCCCAGAGGCACCTCTATAATCATGCATGGGCCATCAAAGGCACCCTTGGAAAGCAGAAAGGCTTCCTGTCCACACTTGGAGTGGAAGCCCTGGCATTTAGCCCATGTGCTCTTCCTGCCTGACCATCTTTGCTGACCTCTCATTTGCTCCGTCTGTTCACAAACCTGTTTGCATTAGAACCACCCGGGAATTTCAGAGTACAAAACAATACATAGTGCCTAAAACACACCCTGATAAATGTGGGTATGGTTTGGGGCTAGATACAGTGTTTTGTGATGCTGTCACCTCCAGTCCTTGGTTTCCAGCCTTGGACTTCAATGGCAAAAATGAAAGTGAGGGACAGCTTTATGAGGAGGTAGCATAGGGTGTCCTATCTGTGTTGTAGCACTTGCAACCACTTTCTTTATTTGAATCACTCTTGTAGCTTTGCAGAAATGAGGACCTGCCATTTAGTCATTGATTCCTCTCAGCCTGTGCCAAGGTTAATCTTCCAATCACTAATGAGCAAAAGTGGGCTGGGGAGTCTGCTGCTGACTGGACATCAGGGAACAGTACTGTCCCATTGGCTGCTGCCTCCACTACAACATGATTAGCATCTCCAGCCATCCAGGGTACAGAAATAAATATTACCTGGGTGGCATGCAAGACAATATATCTCTGTTCTTCTATGAGACTGCAAACCTCAACTATTTCCATGGTTACATAGGCTATTTACTGGGTCGAAGGGCAGAGTAAATGTCATGGGACATTAAAATAGTCAAATGTCAACTTTTTGTCTGGGACAACATGCTAAAGAATCAGAACAGGATTTGAGGTGTCATCTGGTTGACCCAGCAATTCCTGACAAATCTGCTCACACGAAGGTGCTAGTAGCAACACTGGGAATAGACAATCCTGCCACACCCCAAAACTCAGATAAAATTCTTTCCAGACTTGCCACTACACACAAGATAAATTGCAATTTTGTTTATCTAATGTGGCCCTGACAGCTTGTTCAGTGTATTTGTGTGGCTCCTCCTAAGGACACGCAGACCCCCAGCTTAACATTCTCTTCCTCACTCTCCCTCAACTGGCAAACTCTACTTTCCCCTCCAGAGTCAGCTCCTTTAGTCCTCTCTCAGTATCCTTGATGCCCCTATCAGAATTTATATCCCCACCCAAATCCTCCCTGCCATTTATGCTATTATATTGATTGCTTTACATGCCTACCTCCCTGACAGGCTATAAGATCTTTAATGGCAGGACGATGATATATAGTACTTTATAATTCCCAAAACTCAAAACATGGTAGGCATCCAAAAGCATTTTCAAAATAAATGAAACCATCTCTGAAGTATTGTTGCTTTAAAAATGAGGCATGGGAAACTGAGCCTTTTAGATCTACCTTTTTTGTATAAAGAAAAGATGGAGACGGAGAAGCCAGAGAAAGGATACTATGTGGATTCTACATACAGTGACCTAGGGTCTGGGTCTGTCTGTCTCTGTCCCCTATTCATCTTCTCTCTTTCCTCTCCTCCCACCCCTCCCTCTTCTCTCCTCCTCTGTCTCTGTCTCTGTCTCTCTCTCTGTCTTTGTCTCTCTCTCTTTCTCCCCAATATCCTGGAGATTGAACCGAGCCTGGCCTTGACCCTTGAACTTGCCTTCCTCTTGCCTCACCTCCTGAGTAGCTTGGGGATTACAAGCATGGATCACTGCACCTGGCTGACCAGGTTTCTTTAGTAACTCCATGGTATGGAAAGGAAAGAGAGGGATAGGATAGACAGCCTTCTAAACTAAAAGAGACAAACATAAACTGCAATCGAATATGATGTGTAAACCAATTATAACGACATTTTTGAGATGATTGAGAAATCTGATTATGGAGAGAATATTACATGATATTAAGTTATTATTATTCATTAGGTATAAAGATAGTATTTTGGTTAAATGTATCCTATGGGTAAATAGTATGGCATAAAGGGTTTTAGTTAAACTTCTACAGCAACATTTTTAAAATAGACAATTTTTTTAGAAATATGGAAATATGGCTAGTTGGATATATGGTATAAGAAAATATAAGTATTTTTTCTCCATGCCTTACTTCTGGCACAAAACTCCTAATGTTTCTGGAATTTCCTGAGGGTTATGAATGGTCTTTCATTATTCACCAGAAGCCTCTTTGAACCATGCCTGAGTATCTGTTCATGGAGTTCTTCCTGAAGAGCCCCTAGACAACTTTATGATGATACTGAATTCCACAGGAAGCAACCATGTTACTAAAGGTGAGAATTTTCAGCCTCACTCCAAGACCTTTAGGAAAAAGTGAGAGAAGATGAACACTGAGTTCAATCATCAATGGCCAATGATTTAATCAAGCCCATCTCTTTCATTCACTTGTTACTGAGCTAGAGCTATTATCATAAAATGATAATCATGAAGCACTTTCCTTAGTTCTGTGAGTCATTCAAGCAAATTGTTCAACCTGGAGGGGGTGACTTGGGAATGTCTCAGTTTGTAAATGGGCAGGGTGACATCTGAAGTGGGGGCAATCTTCTCAGACTGAATCTTTAAATTTTGGGGTCCCACTCACTCCAGGTACTGAACCGAATACCAAATTGAAGTCTCAGGACTCAATTGAGCTGTAAGACACCCAGTTGGTGTCAGAGAATTGCATAATTGATTGTTAATAAATGACACATGGTGATTATGGCAAAATCTTGATGATTATTGAATTTGTGGGATGGTTATTTGTGGGATGGGAGTTCACTACACTACCCTTTCTTTTTGCATTTCAAACTTTCCTAACAAGATCATTCAAAACTTAAAAGAAAAAGATCCTCTTCCAACTTTCATTTGCCTGTTCAGAGAGATTATTTGCAAATTTGAGCCATCCTAGTGGGATGTAGTGGTATCTGATTGTGAAACGAATTTATATTTAATAACTAATGATGCTGAACAACTTTACATCTGTTTATGGAGCGTTTACACAGCTTTTTTTGTAGAGTGTCATTCCAATGTATTTCAGCAAAGAAAATGAAAACATTGGTCCACAAAAGGGCTTGTTGAAGAAGATTCCTGTCAGCTTTATCCGTAATAACAAGCAATAAATTGGAAGACAGACCACAATTCAAATGATCATCAACAGGAAAATAAAGAAATGGTGGTTTATTGTGCAATGGCATATGACCCATCAATAAAAAAACAAACTTATTATATGCAATAATGTAAATGAATCTCAAAATCAGTGTAGACCAAAATAAGCCACACAAAATAATATGTATTATATGATTTTGTTTATAAGAATATTAAGATCAGGCAAAATTGATCTATAGGTATAGAAATAAAAATATTTGTCAAAGGAAGAAGAATGGGAACAGGCAGAAGGAAATTTTATCAGGTGACAGAAATGCTATATTAACTTGCCTGGCTATTATTTATGCTGGGGTATACATTTGCCCCCAACTCATCAAATTCTGTGCTTGAATTCTATGCATTCATTATACTTGAAAGAGAGGCAGAGAGACAAAGAGACATGGAGCGAAATCCCTACCACAAAAGACTGTGCTGTCAGTAGTGTAATCTTAGACATCAACAAGGAAAGTATTTTAAGGTAGGAAGACGTGTCCAGGTCTTTCTTCAGGTGCGAAGCTGTGACCTGGGACTGTCTATGATCATCTTGAGAAATCTGCATTTGCCTTTGCTCAGGCAACAGAGCAGCTGGCCATACCTGAGACCTGAACTCCTTTTACTGCAGTGGCAATCCAGACTCTTAGGATGCCACCATGGAAACAGCACCCGCTTTCTTATAGGCCACATGAATGACCTTGCTGCTACTGCATGAATATCTTCCTTGGATAAACCAGCAGAAGTATTATTAGCAATAAGTGGGCTGCACCTGGTGGCAAGGAACACAGTGAGAGGCTCAGTTCCAAGAGCTTATCCTTCAGAGTTCAAGGTTTTCCATTCACCCAGCTTTCCTGTTGAACTTCTTTGCACAAAGCAGAATAAGGAGAAGGGCTAGGTAAAAAGCAAAGTTGTTTTGTAAAATTTGGGATTGCTATTTATTTTGGTGTTCATGCACCAGAAATATATTATATTGGTGGTATTTGTTTAGACCACAACAAAGTGTGCTAACCTTCTCCAGGTAAAAGTGTGTGATCTCTCGTTTGCTAGAAAATGAAGAAAAGTGAGTTTTAAGGCATGAAGGGACTAGGTCAAGGCTATGTAGCTGGTGGTGAAGAAGTGTGTGCAACTGACCAAATCTCTAAGCCACAGTATTTTAATGCACCTAGCTGACTTTTAACTGGAATATCTGAACCTAACTGGTGGGAAGATTTTCTCCAAATTCTAGAAGATCATTTTCCCTGCCCTCAGTTGAGGCCTCCAATTAGTTAATGAGAAAAGTCAGTGCGCAAATACGCTAGGCCCTTCACCCTCACTTATGACACCTCTGAGATGCTTCTTTACACCAACGTCCACGTCTTCCCTGTGGGACAAAGCTTCTGTCACAGCTGACTGGTCTCCATGCCCTTTGTCACCTATCTTTTCTTCTCTGTGTCACTTCCCCAACACGAAACGCCTGCCAATAACCACCTTGAACTGGAGTCCTTGTCAGTCTGTGAGGCACTCACAGACTGAATGAGATTCAGAACTGAGGTTTCTGACTTCAAAATCTCTTCTTCTATAACACTATAAATTACAGGTCAAACTTTTTGAAAATGTGATATTTGACCATTCGTGACCAAGAAAATTGTTAACATTATACAATTCCACTAAACAGAAATATATGTGCATATACATCTATATAAATAAATATACACACACAAAATGCACATATGTGCTTATGATGGAAATATCCTATACTTTTTACAAGTGAGGGAGGTGCCCAGCTTGATCTTCCTAAAGCAGGACTTTTTGTATACCCCCCGCTCATAAAATTCTCCAGTGATTGTATCACCCACTTGGCAAAATCTGGGTCCTCTAGAATGAAACAGATCTCTCATAATCTTGTGGCTCCAGCCCTTTCTTCTGGCTCATTCTCTGCACTCTTTGTTCTGGTTTGATATTATTAAACTGCTCAGAACTAAATAATAAAAGAAAAAAAATGCTGCACTATTTCACATTAACAGATCCTTGCCCTACCCCACTGAAAAATCCTTTTATTTTTTGTTGACTATTACAAAAGTTTAACAGAAAGTTAACAAAAGTTTAGTAAGAAAATATACCTGACCCAATTTTTACAACACAGTAGAACAGGCTCTTTGGAGAGGGCACCTGGATTTCTTTGCTGAACAGCCATTAATTATAACCTCCCCAACACTGGTGCTCCACCACTCTGATACTGTTCTTTTGCTCACTACTTGCTAACTCCGCACATTCATCTATCACAGGACTCATAAAAGGATCAAATCTCAGCAATATTCCCAGGACAAATCTGCCACCATGTAATTTCTTTCAATGATCACTTCTTGTTCATGAATTTTTTCATCTTGAATGGGTAAGCTTTGTTCATGGTATCTATTTGGTGAACTTAAAGATACTTTATTCTTCAACTATTTGATACCCAGAAGCTTTTCCTGTGGCTCCTCCCCAGCCAGCACCCAGAGTGAGTCCTAGAATCTGGACCTCCAGGACCACCATTTACCTTGGACATGAACCTGCAGTTGCATTCATCACTGAGAAGCACACTGTTTTCTTTCCTTGATCACCTTCCCCATCCAAATAGGAGCTCCTTGGGCCGAGGTCTAATTCTATCATCTTCAGGGTCCAATGCCTCATATAATCTGGTCCACACCAGGTCCTCAATACTGATGCTGAATGAGGATAAAGCCAGAACTTGAACTTGATCATCTAGGCCTCAGTAATGCATTGTGCAGAAGATAGAAAAGCAATGCTTATTTCTTTATATGTATAGTGACTACTCAGAAACATGGGACTCTCCGATACCTGAGTCCAAACCAGATCTGAATATTTGACCCAACTAGCCTGGGAAAATTAAGCCATGCTGAAGCTGAGGTCTGACTATGGTTTCAGACTCTGGTTCTACAAGAAGCTGGTGTCGTGAATTCAGGCAACTCTGTTTACCTCTTGTGTCTTAGTTGCTCCCTCTGCAAAGGAGAATATAGAAGATCTCACCTCAAAAAGTTGCTGTGAAGAAAGTCTAGTCCTGCAAATAAACACAGGTTATTGATAGATAGCTACTATGGTAGCAAGTTTACAGAATTTAACCTGGATTTCATGTCAACATTGAACGTTGTCTCTATATCTACATTCAGGGCCTCATTTATTAATCAATGGAACAAATATTTTTATGTATGCCACACCTAGGATAGTACCTTATCTAAGGAAATCCTAGTGACCTATGAAGTTAGGCACAGGATTTTTACCTGTGGCAATAGAACTGGAAATGCCGGAGAAGCCAAGCACTGAGGTTGAACTCAGTTGAAAGAAAGGGAGAGACAGAGAAAGACACAGAGAGAAATACAGAGGTACAGAGACACAGACTGTGCTAAAAAGTATGCAAAGTTTAACTTAAGAGAAAGAAAATGTAATCACAAAGTAACATGTTCTCAAGGAATTCTTGTGAAATGGTAACTCATTTGCTATGTTTTAATTTTATTTATTTATTTATTTATTTATTTATTTATTTATTTATTTATTCATTTGAAACAGGGCATCACCTTGTGGTGCAGACTGGCCTTGAACTCACTATGTAGCCCAGGCTGGTCTTGAACTTGCAGCAATTTTCCTACTTCTGCCTCCTGAATGCTAGGATTACAGGCATGCTCCACCATGCCCAGTTAGTCTGCTCTGTTAAAAATGGAATTTGGTGGGAAAGGAGAGAGGATAAGTGAGAGAGCAAAAGAGTTTCTCAGGCGGCATGAGGAACTATTGGGAGGCTAAACTAGGATGAGAGTGGGAAGGTGTACTAGTTTCCTAGGCTACTGTACCAACATGTCATCATTGCGGTGATTTAAAATCTAGAAATAAATCCCCACAGCTCTGAAGGTCAGGATCCCAAGTCAAGACCTTGGCAGGGCAATCTTCCTTCTGACTGCTTTAGGAAAGGATCTTTCTTTAGCTCTTCCTGGTTCTAGGTAGTTGCAGAAATCCTTGATGTTTCTTGTAGACTTTGATCTCTGCCTTGTGCATCTCTGTCTCTATTTCTCAGTTGCTTTCTGTTTGTAAGGATCCTAATCATTGGATTAGTATGACCCTAACATGATTATATCTGTAAAGACCCTATTTTCAAATAAGTTAACATTCACAAGCACTGAGATTTAGGATTTAAACATTTTGGGGGGAAAATTTTGAACCTAAGAAGGATGAAACCAAATAAATGAATTTTAAAAATATTTCCAGATGATTGAGTCATTGGGACTGGCAAAAGAAAGAGAAGAATTAAAGATACTGTGCAGAAAGAATGGTCAGGCAAACAGCGGATAAATAGTAGGTATTCTGGGTTAGCACTGGTGCAACTCACTTGAAAGGAACCCAGAAGAAGAGCAGATTTCAAGGCACAGGTGACACGTTCAATGTGGACATGCTTGGAGTCACTGCAAAACTCTTTAGGGCCAACTGTCTAGAGAGAACTTAGGAATTAGGGATGAGATTTCTAGATGATAGTGCTTCAGCAGTAAACACCAAGAAGCAAAACTTGAGATAATGCAGAGATAAAACATTGCAATACATTCAAAAGAGCATGAAACCTGAAAACAAAAGCCTTGTATTCTGCAAGCTTAAAATTCACCCTTGAAAGAAGTTCCACCTTGAATACACTAGGATCACCAATTTTCTCAACTTATGTAACAATGACTTATCTTAATATTTGGGTCCAGGTTGACCATTGCAATCTGAAACTCCAAAATCCCAAATGCTTCAAAACTCAAAATTTTTGAGCACATGATTGCCACAAGTAGAAAATTCTTCACAGTGACATCATGTTATGGCTCACAGTTAAAACACAGACTCACTTAAAATACTGCATAAAATTACCTTCAACCTATGTTTATAAGGCATACATGATGCAGAAATGAATTTCATATTTAGACTTGGACTCCATCTTCAAGTTACTATATGCAAATATTCCAAAATATGAAAAACATCTGAAATTCGGAAGCATTTCTGGCCCCAAGCATTTCAAATAAGGAACAGTCAACCTGTACTTGCATTAAGTGATTTAGTCCTGACAATGATGCTGTGGTGAGGTGAAGTCGCTTGTCCTAAATTTCCTGACTTGAAAAAGGGAAAGCAACAGATAAGACAACCAGGGCTTGTGATGCTACTACTGCTCCTTTCATTGCCCTTTACCATCTGTAAGGGGCTCCCTGATCTGTGGTCCCCTTTATCTGTTTGCTGTCTAGGCAACAGCCATGGGCAAACCTGCCTTTCCTTAAGAATTAAGAACATGTCGGAAGGAACCATTTTCTTCATCACAGAAGATCACACTTCTTAGAAAACAAATGTTCAAAAAAATACACAGATATAAGTCCACCATTTTGATACCATTACTTTTCCAGATAAAGGGAGCAACATATCTTTGAAAGCAACTTGATATCTCTAGATCATAAAGTGCTATGTGAAAACAAAATAAATAACTGCAAAAGAGCAAAATAAATAACTGCAAGATAAACATATTCTTGAACCTAAAAATAGAATTCCAAATATTGCTTTAATGTTTTAACTAAAATAAAATACATTAGAGTAACAGATTTTTCTCTATATATTCAAGGAGAGGGAGGAAGTAACCTTGCATTTATAATAGCTAAATGTTTTTGTAGAAAAAACAAGGCCTTTGGGAATTATTTAATCAATTTTTTTTGTTTTTTTGATACATTTAACTTAGTGCTTTAAAAAGTTTACTCCATATGTGTTAAACATTTTTAAAGAAAGGAGGGAGGATGGTAACAAATCATAGATAAGATTACATAGATTTGCTCATTACAGAAGCTCTCCAGGCCTTTGATTTGTGGACATATCAAATACTGAATCTCTAAGAAGACAGATGGCTTGAATGAATGTTCACTAAACTTATTTGATCACAAACCCCTTTCATCTTATAAGATGCTAAAGACTAGCATTCATATTTTAGGAAACAATCATTTAAATAAATCAAAGAAAATAATAAAATTTTGAGAGTGAATAGAATCAAGATTTCTTAGTTTTCTTCCCTGTCTTTTTTCTGTATTTATAGTTAATACCAGTCACATTCTTCTTTAATACATGCTCAAATTTTAGGTCCTACTATGTAAACTTTATGCAGTCAAGAAGTATTTATTGAGAACTTACTATGTGCTAGACATTGTTCCAGTACCAGGATTCTGAAGATGCATAATACAGCAAATATATCCCTTATAAAAGTGAAATCTTGGGCTGGAGATTTAGCTCAGTGGCATAATCACCTGCCTGGCAAGTGTGAGGTCATGAGTTCTATCCCCAGTACCAAAATAAAATAAAATAAAATAAAATAAAATCTTCATCTCCCTCTTTCTTCTCACTTCCACATTCAAGCACTGGAATTCTTATTTCTCTTTAAAAAGCTGATTTGAAATTTCTTTTCACTGAGTTTCCTTAGGGCAAAGCTAACGGTTGGTCAGATAAGTGTCTTCATCTGTAAATGAAAAGAGTGACACAGAGGGATAAAAAAATAATGGTTCAAAATTACAGAGTAGTTAAAGATGGAGATCAGATCAACTCAAGAACAATCAATCAACTTCTTTTGGCTAAACCAGCGTGTCTGGGCTTTGCTCAAACTAAGGCCTCAACGAGTTACTCAGATCCTTAGGCTATGGAGCATATATCTGAGATGTAGCTGAAAAATATGGTCAATGTTTAAATTTTAAAAAAATTAATTATAGTAAAATACACATTACCATTAACCCCCTCAAAACACTTTTCCTCACTTCAAACACAGAAAGCATCATTCTCGCTGCTTTCTGAAGCAATTCTTGGTGGAGTTTTTTTTTGTGTGTGTGTGTGTGTGAATATCTTTAGTTACACATCATGGCTACCTTGCTGCCCTGAGTCAATCCAAGACATTGACCTTTCATGGTCATTATGATTTTGGGGAAAATCCAAAAGTTACACAGTGTGAGATCCAGTGAATAAGGAGAGAGGACACAAGGTAATGTTTTTATGGGCCTGCCTTTTCACTGGATAGCATGCAGAAATAGCATTTACCATATTCTGATCAAACCCTGTAAAGACACTTGTACCTGGGATTAAAGCTTGGTTGATTCCTGATAGAATGCAAAGAACTGATTGCAATCCAAAATTTTACCATGCAAAGTGACAGGGTTTGAGATAAACATGATCTTTCATTCCTATCTCTGCCACAAATGAGCTCAGCCTGAAGAACTGGGACATGTTTCCTAAACTCTTTGGGTCTCTGCTCATCCCTTTAATGCCCACAACAGTGATAACTACTACTACACCAATGCAGTTACAGAAGCGCAATGCTTGCCTTTCCTGCTGTGCTTAATCAATACGATTAAAACTAAAAATCACATTATTAAAATGTTTCAACAAATTCACTGGGTTTAATCTCATCATCCATGGCACATATAATCTAAGATGAGGCTGGCTAGTACACAGCAATACCCTGCCAAACTCTTCCCTAGGGCAAAAGAAAACAGTGTTCAAGTCATTCTCTGAATAGGAGTAAAAAGTGTGAGAACAAGACACAAATTAACATCTCAAGCTGTGTCATTCCACATGCATAGCACATTGCTTCATTTTACAGTTGTGTACATGTCTTACTTTCAAGACCTTTGAGAACAAGGAATATGTTTTGTCCCTTTTTGTATCGTTCAAACATGTTCCAAAAAGAAGTTCTAAATGCAAATCCTTATAGGTGCAAAGCCCCTACTGATTACTTACAGACTAGAGGGGCAAATAGAAAAATGAATAAGCTCTGTTTGCACTCGAGGTCCTGCTTTATTTCTCCTTGATTTCTGCCTGTGGTCTCATGAACTATCCCTGCTCCCTACCTTTGCATATCCATCTATTTCTATCTTCTATTGGGTAGTTGTGTTTTTCTCCCTGGATCCAACCACAGCATTGAATCAAGACTTTTTATAAAACAACTCTGCCAAAGGATCCTCAGGGAAAGAATTACCTATAGCATCTTAGCAGATCCTAGCCAAAGAAAATACACCATGCATTTGACACAAAAATCAAAATTGTGACTCGGTCTCATGTCTGAGTGAACAGCAGGACTTTGAACTATGAAGAAGGGAGGGAAAAAAGAAAAAAAGTACCTACACCCCATAGACCATTAGGCTAGAAACTAGAAAATGAGAACAATATGTTAGAGTGGGATTTGACACACCAGAAGTGCCTGCTGTCAGTGAGACATCCATCTTCAGATCCGCGCATAGCCGATAAGGAGGGCTGCCAACCCCTGCCATCCGACTGGAGTCTCATCACTGATACCTGGTGCTGCCTTTTCTACTTTATAGTTGATGACAGTGTCTCCTATCACAAACCACAGGAACTTGGGCTCTGCAGACACATGTCTGTAATTTCTCTTGTCATTTTACAAGAACTGAAGATTAGGAATGGTTACTGTCAGTCAAACCAAAGCAGGGAAGTCATTAAGAGAGATGCTCCCAGGATAGACATCCATCAGTGTGTACATGCTGGCTGGCAGCACAGAGCATAAGCCCACTCTTCATGGAATCTTGCCCACCTAATTCTGTCCTGCTGGGACCAGTTACCTGCCACATGGATGCCTGGTCTGTACTAGACCATTGAACAATTGTTTGACAAATTGTTGGGTGATTTTCTCATTGTTGTATTTTATTGTTAAGACTCAGTAGGTCCCACTTCTGCCATTGAGCCTTTCCCTATAGCTGTCTGAATCATTCTAGGAGAATTCTGCACTGCCTTGAATGTTGGAGGCAGGAGAAACTGCATTCAAAGTGCAGGTTCCACACTAATCACAGATTCCAACAGCACTGAACATCTCTTTTGTACTCGTATGTTCAGACAAATAATTTGCGATATAATGGGATAACTGGAAACCAGCCAAGCCTCTCATATGGGCTGGTTATATAAATCATGACCCATACCTACAGCATCTTCCCTATGTCTGGTGTTTCTTTCCAAGTGGAGGGAACTCCAGGAGGGTAGTCACTATTCCCCTCTACCCTTTTCTCCATCTTCCATCGGTGATCTGAGGACAAATGAGCTAGATTCATTCCTACATTTGGGACCAAGATGCCCACAGGGGTCCTTGTTCTCTAGAAGGATGTGACCTACTTGGCCACTACTGCCTGGAATTGGGGAAGAAAATCTAATTCTGGGATTTAGTGTTTGAAAGTCTACTAGTCTCTAGCTATTAGTAGCTGGTGCAACATTGCCTTCATTAGAGATGAAAGTCATATTTATTTCTCACCTGGTTCAAAACTCAGGTAAAAAAGATGATTGCTATCATGAGGTTCCTTTCAAACCCCCATCAAAATACCACTAAATAATTCAAGTTTAAAATAATACCTATATATTCATTGACATAAAATGGTGAAATGATGCACCTTTTATAATAACAGGAAAAATCATGAAATAGAAAGTAGGCTACGGATCTGCCTCCACCTGCCAGCTGCCAACATTGGAAGACTTGCTTCCCTCAGGCAGCCAGCATGAGCAAAGAGAACCGGTCAGATCTGTCTCTACCTGCTGGCCACCACCATCAAAAGTCTTGCTTCCTGTGAGCAGCCAGTGAGAGCAGGGACTTGAAACCAGGTAAGTCCCGTTCACACACAGGCCACCATTGGAGACCCTTGCTTCCCTTCAGGCAGCCAGCACTCACTGAGAAAATCAGACAAACACACCTCTGTGTGCCTGTCACCATCACAGGAGTCCCAGGATAGACACACAGGCTGAGAGAAGCAGCCCCTCCACCACACACCCCTGGACATCAGGGAAGCCCCAGTGTAGCTGCACAGGTCTGAAGAAGCCCACTCCATGCCCTGCTACCTCCCTGTAAACCTGAGGTCAGAGCAACCCAGATCCCTGTCCTATTCTCCTGCACTCTGGAGGGGCAACCAATGTGGTAAGTACCTGGGACCCCATAACTGGCTTGTTGGGAGAAACCTGGGAGAATGTCAAGACAAAGGAGCAAAAGGCAATCTCAGACCTCTAGCCCACACAGAACAAGTCTGGGAGATACAGTCATGGAAGAAAATGGAAGTCACACACCTGAAATCTCTGAGAGGATAGCAACTGAAGTAAAGAAACAACTTCAGGAGACTGTAAAAGTAATCAGATCAGAAGTAATCTCTCAGGTAAAAGAAGAAATCACAAACATAATGAAAGAATTGCTGAGCATATCTAAAGAAGACACAGATTAAAAAAAGAGCATAGGAAAATGCTGGAAACTTGAATGAACAATATAGAAAGGAATTACAATGCATGAGACAGATTCAAAGAGATATCTAGGAAATTAAAAAGCTGATCAAAAGCTGGCAAAATCACTTGAAAGAGACTGAAGATAGACTTTCAGACCATGAAGACAGGATCACAGTTAGAGATCATGAAAAAAAAAATCTCTTAAAAATAACAAGGAACCAGGAAATAACAATTCAACTGCTGCAAGATGATGCAAAGAAAAATAATTTAAGAGTGATAGATGTCAGCGAAGAAGCAGGGGTCAACTCAAATGAAATAAAAAGGCTATTTACAGAAGTAATAGCAGAAAACTTCCCAAACATGGGGAAAGGATCTGGCATACTGATAAGCCAGGCATATAGAACTCCAATTAGCCATAACCAAAGTAAATCTACACCCATGCATATAATAATCAAGATCCCAGAGATTCAGCACAAGAATAGAATATTAAAAGCTGTTAGAGAAAAGAAACAGATCACCTATAAAGGAAAACCCATCAGAATCACGGCAGACTTGTCAACACAAACCATCAAGTCAAGAAGCGTTCGGAGTGAAGTATTGCAAGTCCTGAAAAAAAAAACAACTTCCAACCCAGATTGATGTACCCTGCCAAACTATCTTTCAAGATTGAAGGAAAAATAAGATACTTGCATCACAAAAAATAACTGAAGGAGTTCATAGCCACCAAACCAACCCTACAGAGACTGCTGAAGGATATTCTAGAAAGAGATAAATATGACCATGGTTCCAGGAACAGCAGCAGAGGATGATCACCAAATAAGACAGGCAACTGAATGAAGGGGAAAAGTGGAGGGCCAACAGTAGGAGGATAGCATGGCAGAGATGAACCAATGCATGCTGGTTGTAACTACTAATGTAGATGCCCTCAATTCACCCATAACAAGAAACACAGGGAGAGTGGGTCAAGAAGCAAGATCCATCACTATACTGTATACAAGAAACACATTTAACTCAAAAGGAAATTCATAGATGGAAATCAAAGGAGCAAAAACAATTGTTCCATGCCACAGGAAACCAGAACAAAGAAAGGGTAACTTGCCCATCAACCACAGAATGGGTAAGAAAGATACAGTATTTTCATACAATGGAAAGTTACCCACCTATAAGGTAAGATAATCTTGAGGCTCCTGTAAGTAAATGGATGCAACTGGAGATCGTGCTCATGGGTGAAATGATTTGAACTCATATGGGTGAACCCTAGCATAAAAAATGGAAGGAATTAGTGGGACCCAAAATGTGCAATAGATATTATGAAAGTGATAGGAGAAGAAACACCTAGGAGGGGAAGGTGGTAACCACTGTTAATTTCTTATTATCTTGCCTTGAACTCTAGCATTGTTTTTGCAATTTTGTTAGGTTTGGTTTTGTTCTATCTTGTTTTGTTAGGTTTTACTGTGTCTGATGGTATGGGCATCTATTTTAAAGATAATGGGATGTATTATGGTAACCATTGTTGATTTCCTATTATCTTGTTTTAAACTCCTATAATGCTTTCATTCTTTTGTTTAATTGGTTTCATTCTGTTTTGTTTTGTCTGATTTTATTACGTGTAATGGTATGAACAGCTATTTTGAAGAAAATGAGATATTATGGCAGCCATTGTTGATTCCCTATCATCTTGTTTTGAAGTCCTATAATGCTTTTATCTTTTGTTTTGATTGACTTTATTCTGTTGTGTTTTATTTGATTTTGCTATGTGTGATTGCATGGATGACTGTTTTGAAGAAAATGAGACAAAGTAACCATTGTTCATTTCCTGTTATCTTGTTTTGAAGTCCTGTAATGCTTTCATTCATTTGTTTTGATAGGTTTTAGTCTGTTTTCTATTATTTGATTTCAATATGTGTGAGGGTATGGACAGCTATTTTGAAGAAAACAAGAGACATTATGGTAGCCATCGTTGATTTCCTATTGTCTTGTTTTGAAGTCCAGTAACGCTTTCCTTCTTTTGTTTTGATTGGTTTTATACTATTTTGTTTCATTTGAATTTATTGTGTGTGAAGGTATGGACAATTATTTCAAAGAAAACAAGAGACCTTATAGTAGCCACTGTTGATTTCCTGTTGTCTTGTTTTGAAGTCCTGTGTTGCTTACATTGTTCTGTTCTGATTTACTTTGTTCTGTTCTGTTTTGTTTTGTTTTATTCTCTTTAAAATAAAAAAAAAATTAAAAAAGAAAGTAGGCTATGATTTTGTTTTTGTATAAAATGCCTGTATTTATATACATGGAATATGTTAGTAATTGAAATTTTTCTGAAATGGCAACATGAACATTTAATACAGTTATCTTGGTGTGATAAAAATAATAGGTATTTTAAAATATTCTTCTTTTACTTTATGTGCATTTTAAGACTCCACACTAAAAGGGCATTCTTTTTCCTCAGTGAAAATACTGAAGTTATGTTTTTGCTAAAAGATAAAAGTTATTTTCAAAATCAGGACACTGAAAGCATAGCTCAGTGGTAAAGTGTGCACTCAGCAAACACAAGTCCTAGACTCAACCCCCTGCACCAAAAACAAAACTATCAAAAATACTAATGTCTCATAATTACCTTTCCTTAAATTCACTATTTAGATTTTTGCTCAAGTCAAAAGCAGTCATCAATTTGATGAGGGACCATCTGGTGTCATTTGTTTAAATGAACTAGTTTCCCCAGGTTGCATATTCCTTTGAGTTTCAAAATACTAAGCTGTTTTTGTTTGTTTGTTTGTTTGTTTGTTTGTTTTTGCAGTACCAGGGATCAAACTTGCAACCTTGCGCATGCAGGTAGGCGCTTAGGCCACTGAGCTAAATCCCCGGCCCTTAGCATTTTTTTTAAAAAAGAGCTCCTTCAAAGTTTGTGCAATGTATGTTCAATACATGTTAATTAGAAAGGAAGGGACAGCATGATTATTAAACAGATCACAAGAAAATGTTGATTCATCCAGGTGGAAAGGACCCTGGAGTTGCTCCAGTTTATGGTGGGAAACTGAGGCAGGTTCCGCCCAGTGGTTTTCTGCAGTGGGAATCATGACCTCTTTCTGGATATTTTGGTTCACATCTCTGTTGCATCCTCCACTCCAAGGACCCTCTGCACATTTTTCAGTTTCAGCAGGACAAATGACACCTTCTGACCATCTTTACTCTCATCTGAACCATTTATTTCACACATCCAGTGTTCAACCTGCTACACTGAAATAAACGTGTATATTACAAATTTAAGCCTCATTCAGAAGTACTCACTAACTGCTAATTAGCAAATGAACATTAAAAAGAATATACAGTCTTCAAATAAAATAATTTATAAACAAACTATTTACATATAATCTGATTATTCGATTTGATTCAAACCATGCTGATTGCAATTTTTAAAATATTTATATATAAATGTACATATTTGATATGAAAATATGTTCCCAATGTATGACGAGACTGCATCTCCATATTAGATGGGGCAAAATCACTGGAGCAAAATACCTGACACTCACAATTTAAAGGAATAAAAGTTTATTTTGGCTCATAGTTTTTAAAGGATTTAGTCCATAGTCGACTGGCTCCAAGGTAGAAATGCATGGTGGCAGAGGACAAATTGCTCAGCCCGTAGCAGCCAGGAAGCAGAGAGAGAGGGGGGAGAAGCTGTGGAGGCAACCACTGATGAGCACAGCACTACCATGATACAGTTGCCTCTCAAAAGGTCCGCCTCTTAATACAAAGCAACAATCTACTTGGGCCCCAAATAAAGCAAACTTTTATTTACCTCGCATTGTGGATAATGGACACAGCATACCAGCAAATTGTCCAAATATTGAAACATCCTTTTAAAGAGCTTACTGCTTTTCTTAAATGAATAATAATAATCAGATTTCTTAAATATACCATCCTGAACAGTTTGGAGCCTTCATTTTCTCCCTCCCTGCCTCCTGCCTTTCTTTTCTTTCTTTCCTTTCATTCATTCATTCATTTGCTTGTTCTTTCTTTTCTTTCTTTCAAATTGAGGGTCATAAATGTGACTGTAAAACAGGACCTGTGTACTCACATGCTGCTAACATACTGAAATGTAACTTAGGTCTGTCAGCCTCTATTTCAGATACCCCCCAGAATTTCTATGATGGCTGAATTCTGCAACCAGATGATTCTAATTGACCTGCCTCTTTCTCTGCTTTCTAGACGACTAAAATATCTCCCTGCCACTGCTTCTATACATTACCTGCTTCCAGCAGACTCTAGTCTTTCTTAATTTGCTATTTCTAATGTGCTACAAAACGGGGAAGAATGGTTTTTGGAACAAATAAGCTCTAAGCTTTTGAAGAGACTTTTTTGTAAGGAAAGTGTGTAAATGTAGTTGAGGACATGTTCATCGGAAGCACACATAAATTAGGGACATGTATGTTGGCAAGCAAAGTCCCAGTCAGTCAATTACCAACAAAGATGCAAACTAGGTATAATTTCTTGTGCACCTAGTATGTGCCAGACATCACCACTCCTCCCCTCCTAGCCACAGCCAGCAGAGTACACCTAACAACACACAAGGCACAGCCTGCATTCGGATGTTTAACTGGAGTCACGCTTGTCACCGCAGGCATCTCCCCCGTAACGCTGCAATGAAAAGGGTAGGGGCATTCACCGCTGGTTCCCAGGCAGAAACGCTAACAAATGTATCTTGTTAGTCCGCTGTCAGGAGCAAGATTTTTATCAGGAATGTTGTATTTCTGAAGACACCAGAATAATTTCCTCCTAATAAATTTCCATCTTATTCAGAGAAGCTGAGATTCTGCCAGGAGCGCAGAGCCTCCTGGGGGCCGAGCTCCGCAGCATCCTACTGCCGGATTAGATGTGCGTGCACGTCCCTGGGAGGCCGCTGAGCCCGGCCCGCAAAGGCACGCGGGGCCTTAAACGGGAGCACGGTGACACCCGCAGCCCACGGGTATGTTCCAAGCGCCTTTTCCCAGCACCCGAAATGCGGTGTTAATGGGCTTTCTTCCCTTCCCGGCCAAGGGGAAAGTGGGTTTGGTGCCTGTTCGTCCTCGCAAAGAGGAAAGAAGGTATTTTCCTGTATCAAGTTCAGATATGACTCGTGAAAGTTTGAAGCACTGTGACTGCTACATGATTTTTTAATTAATTTTAGAGGGCTTTTTTTTTCATTTTTAGGTTTTCTCATAAATTCTCCATCCACACTAGCACCCATTCCAAAAGACACCCAAGAAGGGAATTTCCGAGGGCCCTGGGGACTCCTGCAAAGGGGGCGTGATAGATTTAATTGCCAAACACGGATGGCGTTTCTTTAAATAGACAGCAGCGCGCGGATTCTGTCTTCCCTCTGCCTGCGGCTTCTCCCCAGTTTTTTCATAAACAGAAAGGCAGGCTTGGCAATCTTTTCCCTCTTTTTCACTGAACAATGTTCTACTTCTTACTGATCCCAAACTATATTTAAACTCTAAATTCTTTTCTCTACCCCCCAGGGATCACGAGGCAGGCTTTTCCGAACAACAGCTAATGAAATGAAGAGAAACTGGATTTTTTTTTCTTTTTCTCACAAAGAAACACCATTTCAGTCTGCAGACTAATTCCATTTGTGATTTAGAGAACCACGGCACCTTCCGCCTAGAACTTCCCTAGGGAGAGGATGAATGGCCATTTCAATATTGCATAAAAATTAGTATCAGGCCACAAATTATTGGACCTTATTAGGAATTTCTTTTAAGTAAATTAAGGTTATATATCACGATCTTCCATAAGGCTTAGATGTTTTGAATTCTCCAAATTAAGAGAACATTTGAAATTTCCTGAAATCAAATATTAAATATGAGTAGAAAATAGGACTTGGATGCTATAAACCTGACTTCAAAATAATAGGACCAAGAAGATGGGTCTTATAACTAAAGAATTTTCTGCAAAGAAAAGGATCTTGTAGTTACCAAGTCATTCTGTGTCAGCTTACTGCCAATTCTGAAACCATCAGATCACCAGGAAATTTAGGAGAATGTGCGGTTGTGTGTTTGCACGCCTGCGTGCGCTCATGTGTGTGTGCTTGGGTTTGCTATGTGCATGTGTGTGGATGGGTATCGCAAGCCACACAAGGGCAGTTCAAATTCCGTCCAGCCAGATATATCTGTATTTATGTTCCATCTCTTTATTTCTCCAGGAATCAGGTTTAAGCCAAATTTTATTGTATTTTCTACATTTTTCAAGTAGCAAGTTGATATTGAACTCTAGCATTCATGCAATATTGAGGAAATCTATACATTACTGCCAAGCACAGTGATGACATATTTCACATTTTATTTTAATCTCATAAAAATTTTACCCATGTCTAAGGGGAAAGGCTGTCTTCTCAGGGCAAGTACCAACCATCTGGATGCTTCTACACAGTTAGAACTGACTTCCCTTCAGAATCATCTTTACTCTGCCTCTATTTCTCATGGATGCCCCTCCATTGTTTTACGGAGGCAACCACTGGAGAAGGCATCCCTCTCCTGATAGGTCGAGTGTCAGATTATAAGAGGAAGCTGGTCCCTATAGCTACCTACCCTTGCAATGATTATTTTAAGGGTAGGGAAGGAGGGGTAGTGTAATCAAGTTGCTCTCACCCTATCTTTACCTCTTTCCCACCACCATGCCATTATGCAAGTCCATGCCCTCGCCCTCCCTAGATGCCATCAGGGAAGAGCCCTAAACTGGGAGGAGAAGCTGATCGCTTCCAGATCTGCCAGCAACTGGCAAAGTTTAGCAGCTTAGGATCTCCTTAGCAGCTGCCCAATACTTAGTTCTCTGCGTGCCACCTCCCCTCACTCTTCCAAGCCCTGCGAAGTAGTCAGTTGCTCTTTGGTAACTGCGGAGAATGGATGCCAGCACCCCCGTGAACACCAAAGTCTGCAGTGTGCAGGGCCATTATACAAAGCGGCACAGTATTTCCACAGACCCCACCCAGACCCTCCAGTATGTTTTGTCATCTCTAGGTTACTTATACTACTCAGTAAAACATAAATGCTACACGAAGAGTTGTTACAGTTTATCATTAGGGAATAATGACAAAGGAAAAAAAGTCTATGCATGCTCAGTACAGACACAACTTTATTCCCTAAATATTTCCAATCCAAGATTGGTGGAGTCTGTGGATATTGAACACAAGACTACAGATGACCGACTGCACTAGTGTGAACTCCACTTTCGATCAGAAGACTGGGCTCAGGAGTTCACTGATACGCCTGAGGGAGGTGCTGAGATTCGAACCCAGGCAATGGGACCCAATGTGACTGAGTTGGTGTGGGCCACCAACAAGTTCCATTTCGTCTCTTAACAGGAGGATTGAATGGATTTTCACATTGCCCTTCAACACTAATATTTGATCGTGTTTTCTATCTCTTTATCTAGCTTGCATGTCAAGTTTTGAAGACAAAGCCAAAAACCTTGCCATTATTTGGGAAGTGCGCGTCTGCGCAAAGACCCTGCAGTAGGATTCTCAGTGGTGATACCTGTATTCTCAAGCACGCTTAAGGCAAGTCCTAAATAAAACATAGCCTTAAAAAAATCATTCCTAATTGCAATATAAATGGTAGGATACAGATAATTTTGCTCATAATAAATGCAAGCCCACTTAAAATATAAAGTGTGATCAAAATACCTCTGTGTTTAAAGACCTTGTGTGTGTTTGAATTTTTTTAAAGAGTTATTACAGTAGAAGACTTTATCTTTGATCATTGGGAATTTTTATTGCTGTTGTCATATCTGATTTTTCCCATGAATTTATATGATGTTTGAAAAGAATAAAAATCAACAAACGAAACAATAAACGAACTGAAAACATTTCTCCCTCCATTTTAAATCACTCTGATTTCTAATCAAGGAAGGAAGCAGATGGGTTGAGGATGAGGGTCAGACTGGGTGGAGAAACATCCCTGACCCTCAATCTAAGCTTCACAGATTGAGGCTCCCCCAGGATTTAGCTCCACAAATTTCTTTCTCCAGGACAGTCAGTGGCCTAAAAACGAGCTTTAAAAGCCCAAACCTTCTTTTAATTCCACATAATAGCTCCTCTATCCCTTCTTCAAAATTTTTAAATCTGAAAATTGGAAGTTTTCTACAAAATTTATTTGACTGAAAAACCTAACCTCTTACTAACAGTCTTAAGTGTCATAATTAATACTGTATATTTTTCTCCTAAAGTAGTAAGACAAGATTAGGGTATAAAGTGAGTCACCTTTCCACAATTTAAATAATTCTGAATGGTAACATGCATGTAATTCTAACATCTTGCATAGAGATGTAGATTCCTATATGTTAATCATGGACATCAGGAGTCCCCATCTCCCAGACCACAGACTGGATGGGCCTTATGATTTGAGGTGCAGCTGGGGAAGTGATGATAGTGTTGGAAAGAAGCTGCAAATACAGATTAAAATTAGACAGCTTTGACTGCACAGAGACTATAGTAAATCAATTGTTTGCAGACTTATATTAAAACCCTATCAGTGAGTGGCAAGTGACAAGTTATCTGGTGACAGGCCAAAATGAGATTATGAAGTAGACTGGACATAAATAACATAAATCAGGTATTCCAGTCTCCCATAACCCTCAGATGGGACTATTTGATTGCAAGAAAACAAGGTCAAGGCTCCCATCCTTTCTGCGTTATGGGGAGTATATATTTCATTATACATTACAATGTAATAATAATAGAAATGAGGTTCACGATAAATGTAATGTGTGTGAACCATCCTGAAACAAAACCAGTCCCTGGTGCCATGTGGTGTATACACATCATATTTTCTCTCTCCCTCTCCGCCCCTCCCCAACTTGCTAGCTAGGAAATCATGCTGGATTTCTTGGAGCAATGCACAGTACAAATCTTAGGAAGACAATACTAGAGAACTTCTCTGGAGAAAGCACAATGTTAAGACAAATGAAAAATAATTGCTGAATGAATAAACCACCCTTTTTCCTTCCTCTACTTCAGAAAGTAGTAGTGCATGTCAAATTCGAATTTCCCTTGCATGTTCTTACTATACGTAATTGTTCTCTTATTTATACTATTTTCATGGGTCAGATAGGCATAAAGGATGATGGAGTTCAACATCTTTTTATAGATAGGTGCTGTAACCTTGGTAAACATTCCAAGTGATTACATTCACTAGAATGCCAGACAGCACATCAGGAAGAGAAATCACTTTCAGCATCCTAACTTGGGTAAATGAGTCTCTTTAATCAAATATGTATTTTTTTCACCTTGTAACACAAATAATATGGGAGAAGAATGATGCTGGTGAGTTATCAATACAGAACAAGCTATTCAAGGACAGAGACCCAGAAAATCATCTTGTAGTCAAAACTTTTAAAGAAAGAGTTACCAAATTCTTAAGCATTTGTCTTATAAGATCATAAACTCCTCAAAACAACTTTCATTCTCAGGTCTAGATGTAGCCAGGACTGGTCTCTTCTTCACCAGGACAGTTACACTTTTGGAGGATTATGTTTCTTTATGTAGTAAGCAAAAATCCAGTTTAAATTGCTGAAATGAGCCAAGAGGACCATATCTTTGGAAGAAGATTCACACACTGACTCTTTCACAGAGCAAAATTTGGCAACTTGATTCTTGCAAGCTAATTTCCTTGGTCTTGTCTCCTGTACAATATCAAGCTCTGAAGAAAAAGGGAAAAGAACCAGAAAAATAAATGTGAATGACTTCTTAGCTCCTCTTCTTGTCTCTGAGATTGTTAATGCTTCTTTTGATAGAATCTGCAAGCCTCAGAGGTTTGCTAGATGCAATGTCAGTGTGATGTGTAGCTCCAGGTCAGGACATAGCTCTTGGTCAGGACATAGTTCTAGGCCAGGGAATAGCTCAAGGTTGTACAAGAGAATTATGGGTGGAAACAGTGGGCGGGATGGGAGAAAACCACTGTGGCATCTTTGGAGAGAGAAAGGGGACCTAAGGGGAGAAAGTCAGCTCAAGGGCATGAAGTCAGAAATACCTGGTGTTATGGTTTGTACATTGTGTCAACTTGAGAAGTCTAGATGCTGAATTAAGAAACTGGTCGGGGCTCTATATTCTGGGGTGTAGAGAACAAGCAGTTACCATTCTAGGATGTTGTACACTGTGTCAATCTGAGAAGGTCAGAAGTTTAAGTGAATCAGCATGAGGCCAGGGTCCCTAGTTTGTAACATCCTCAGTTTGTAACATCCTCATCCTGTGCACCAGGAGGGCAGGCAGATGGTATGAGTGCTACACCCACCCCAGGGGAGTAACCTGGATACAATAAAAGACAAAGGAGGAGTGACTGGGGGCTGCTTGTTTGGAGGAGCTCCAGTCTTCGCCTTCAGCTTGGACGTCATCTCCTGGCTTCTGGCACAGACTGTTCAGCTTCTGCCTGGGACTCTTCAGCGTTCATCGTAGACTCTTCAGTCTTCGTCCTAGACTCTTCAGTCTTCGTCATAGACTCTTCAGCCTTCATCGTACTCTTCAGTGTTCTGTCGTAGACCCATCGGCCTTCTGACACAGAATTGCACAGGACACTGCAGTAAGCTCCAGCCCTCGGGCTGGACCCCCTTTAACCTCCAGCGCAAAGACACCCTCTGCACGCTCCCTCCTTCAACTTTGTGGCTGACCATTGTAAGCCAATCTTGTAATTTCTTATACAGTTGTCTATCTCGTGTTATATCTGTTTCTCTAGTAAACCCTGACATACACCAGGGATAAAGCCTGACTTTGAGACCTGAAAGTTGTATGTCTTTGGGCTGGTCACTTCAACCCTACAAGCAGTTTTCTTATATTTGAATGATGACATTAGGTTTGCACTGCTGATGTGAGTATTAAATGTGGTTATATATGTACGGAGTTGAGCACAGGGTCCAGCATGTAAGAACTCACACATCATAATTTCATTATCCCCCAAATGCCTCAACTTACTTCCTCCCCTTCCTCCATCTGCCTATACTTTTAAGATTCAAGAAAGGACAAATCATGATTTCAGGCTCACCTCTCTGAGTAAGTGGGACTATCTCTCCACCATTCCTGCAGAAAACCTCACAATTAAAAACTAAAATAAAATGTTCGCTCTCTGGAGTTTTATTTTAACCAGCCCACCAAATTTTTTTATCTGCCTTTGCCTTTCAGAAACCCTGCAGCTGACAGCAGGGAAGGCAGACGAGCAGCCTTTAGATGTCTCAGATTCTTGAATTTTCCACTGCTTATTAAAATTCCATCTCACCCACAGCCTGATCCCACAGGCCTCTGCCTGCGAAGCCTACAGAGCCGATCTCGTTCCAGTTTTATGCATTTCTTCATCAAACATTTATTGAGCATCTTCTACATGCCAGGCACTGCACCAGGCTCTGCACCAGTTCGATGAATAAGATAACACGTTATTCTGGGTGAATTCTTGATTTACAAGGAAGGCAGACATGTGCAAAAGTAATTAGCACACAAGGAAGAAAATACAATAATAAAGGCTTATCACGGAGCAGAAAGGAAAGGACACGCAGTCCCGTGTGGACTTGGGAGAGGCACCAAGAAAGTTTTAGAAAGAAGCCTATACATCACTCAGCTCAGATGGGTGAGACTTTACAAAAACCTCTTCACTCTTTCAAAAAGTGTCTCCCCGTGTCTCTCTTACTGTCATTCATCCTTGTTAATACTTATTAATACTCATCTTCCTCCCCATCTCACTCACTGCTGTACTTCTAGCATCTAAGAACAATATGTAACACAGAGAGAATGTTTTGGTTCCTTTTAAATGGTAAGAAAGTTTTGTTCAGTTTTGGCTACATGAATTAAATGCAGGGGATCATTAAGGACTAGCAAGAGAGGAAAACAAGCATTTCCTAACTACCTCTATTATGTTCCTTTTTGGACTGGTATCTTTCCAAAGACTACTGAGTTTCATCCTTACTTCTGCATGTGAGACAGTATCCACATGCTGCCAATGGTGGAACTGAGGTTCAGAGAGCTTGGCTGACTCATGTGAGGTCCGATATTGCAGCATCCCAGTTGCATCTTTATAAATCAGTGTTCGCTTTTCCTTTCCTAGAACATTTCATTTCATGTCTGTTACCTCACTGGCTCTTCTCAGCAATTCTGTGATTCAGAAATCCTACATGACTTACCAAGTATTGTATGTACTTGGTTAGTTTACATTTACAGCTTCCTATTCTGATACAGGAAATAGAAACTAAGCGTGGAAGCATGTAGCTTATGAGGCACATGAGAGTACAGTCAACCCTCAAGAGTCATGGGTTCCACATCAACGGATTCAACCAACCATGGATCACAAATATTTGGAAAAAACTGAACAAATATAGACTTTTTCTTGTTCTTATTCCCTAAACCTTACACTATAGCAACTACTCATGTAACATTTGCATTATAGTAGGTGATATATGAGTTACATAGACAGTTTAAAATATACAGGAAGATGTGTGTAGGTAATATGCACATATTGTGTCCTGTAAAGGCCTTGAACATTTGTGGATTTTGAAGCTAATCTCCCATGGGTTCCAAGGGATTACTATGTATCAGTACTAAACACAAATTAAATGGGTGGAGAAAGCACAAATATTTGTAAATAGTAGGTGATGGGGAGACTGATTCATAAGGAACAATGACACCAGCTGTAGGCTGATGGCCCAAAACCCAGCATTGGCTATCTCCATTATGGTCCAAGCATGACTCTAAGTGTGATCTGCCCAAGAAACACGGATACAACCCACAACTTTACAGCAGATCATGGGCAAGCTATTAAGTCTTGTTGAGGATACTACCACTCCAATCACTCTCCTTGGGTCTCTCCAGTAGAACAAAGACTGTGAGTTTTAGTCAACATCTGCCTACTATGCCCCACCCAAAGCCACAGTCCTTGCCCTTTCACACCACCATCAGTGAAAATACACAGAGATTGAACAATGGATGGGGGAAACAGGGACATAAGGAAATTAGCTGATGCCGTATGTAGGTACCGTGGCCCTTCCACCACACTACCACGCATCTTTAAGTCTTGGAACTTACTTCACTGCTTTTCAAATGTATAAGCATCAGCTTTTAAATTGATCAAATAAATGCATTTCAATATTCTAATTTTGTCTACGAACCTTCCTGTTCTGACAGCTCTGGGGTAGCCTAGATGGTACTGTACATGAGCACGTGTATCATAAAATGTCACTTCCATCTGTGACACCCACCATAGTGTAACTAACTCTCAATCTTTTATCATCACTACCCTGTGCTCTACCCATGTAGGTGTCTAGTAGAAACATATACAGTGTCTTCCTGAATTCTCTCTATCAAAAATACCTCCTGATGGACTTTTTGGTCTCATTTAATCTTTGATTTTGTATCTCTATGCACATCAAAGATATAAAAATATGAATCAACACTTAGGTCACAAGCATAATGTGAAGCAGGTTGAGAAGTTATTGGAACAATGCGAATCCTTCCTCCATCTCTTCAACTCCAGACTCTGAATTTACAGACACTCTTCCTTTGAAAGCCTCAGTTGCCTCATCTGAGAATGGAATGATTCTTATGGCCTCCAGCCTTTTTGCCTGGGGGCAAGAGGGGAGCCAACAAAATAACAACTAATTCATGCATTGTCTTAGCTTGTGCCTGGTACTGTTCTAATTCTCACCACAGCTTAATGAGATAGACGCTAAAATTATTCTTGATTACAGAAAAGGAAATACAGTCAGTCACAGAGAGGTGAAATGGCCTTCCTTGGGTCACACAGCAAGGTTAAGGGCAGAATTAGAGTTTGACACAAGTGTATCCGTGGACAGCACTCTGAGAGTGGAACACAGGAATGCATTTACTAAACTCTTGAGAAGATTGTAACACACACACACACACACACGCACACAAATAGAGACCAAACAGTTCTTTTTTAAATTCTCTTCCTGTCCTTGACTCTGTGAACTCAGGCTGGTTGGTTTTCACATCTGTTCAACTGGGAAGAAATCACTACTGCACAGATGATGGAGACGATATGACACAGACTAACAAACCCCAAGCCTCCTGTGGCATATCCTTAGCTAGGACAGTTACTACTGCTGCTGTCCAGAGTGTCTCTCAACTTGGCTGCCAAGCTCTCACCATGTTAAGTTTGTCTTTTTGCCACCTCCCAACTTGCCCTTCTGTTTCTAATGCAGAACAACCTCACTCTCCTTTTTCTACCTGCTAATTTTTACCCTTAGAGTTCTACTCCCACAAGACTAATCAAAGAAATTTCCTAAAGAAATGGAGTCCTCCAAAAGGAATTCCAGTGCCAGCTGTTAATAATGCTTTTGTCCTCCCAGCAACAGATGCACTTTTATAATACCTATTGTTTCTGCATGCATCTATCTGCCTTATTGCATAAGGTTTGCCTTCAGTTTTTACTCTCAGAAGAAAGAAAAATCTCTAATTCTTGAGGGTCCAATTTGAATCATTCCCTCTATCCCTTGAAAGTCAAGGGAGCTCCTAGTGAGTGAAGTAGACAAGTTTATGCTTCTCAGAGGAAACCAATCACCCTGTCACGTGTGGGAAGCCAGGAAAGAAAACGTCAGCCCTTTGGCAGGAATCGTAACCAGGTTGGAGAGGTGCATGCAGCAATACCCACACTCTGGGGGGTGGGGATTCCACAAGGATGCTTCCATTTTTAAATTTTATTTTAAAGAGGATAAAACCAAGGAAAATAAAACAGAATAAAACCAATCAAAAACCAGCATAAGTGATATGGAACTTCAAAACAATATGAAATCAGCAATAGCTACCATAATGCCTCTTGTCTTCAAAATAGCTGCAGATACCTTTGGACATAGTAAAAATCATACAAAACAGAACAGAATAGGAACAATAAAAGCAAAACAATGAATGCAATAAAGGACTTCAAAACAAAACAATAGTAAATCCAAAATGGCTACCGTAACATATCTTGCTATCTTTGAAATAGCTGCACATGCCATTGGATGTAACAAAATCAAACAAAACAAAACAGAACAAAACCCAACCCAACAAAACAATGAAAATGATATAGAACTTCAAAACAAGACAGTAGGAAATAAACAATGGTTACCACCCTCAGAAGGAGATCCATGCTAGATGCCACACTGCATACCACTATCCTTTGAACAGATGATCAGACCACTGGCCCTAGACCTGCAAGGTCAGTGAAACACCAAAACACCACAAGTATCAAATTGCATTTCACCTCAATAGCTATCATCACAGCCTGTGTTTCTCTAGATCAGCTGGTCACTTACGGGGTGCGGGATAGTGTTTGACTCTTCTTGTTTGCCAGCCCATGTGCCAGAAGGGGCTGGGATCTGGCTGTGCCCCTGCCGGTGGTGACCTGTGCCTGGCACTGGTTCCCAGGGAAGACTTGCTTCTTGGTGAGTCCTTGTTCACTCCCCCCGCTGTCCACAAATGGCCAAAAATGCTTCCCTGTTTAAAAATGGCTTCCAAGTTGGACATTGTGGTGCACACTTTTAATTCTGCACTTTGGGAAGATGAGGCAGAAGGATCACAAGCTAGAGTTAGGGTGTTAGCCCGACCTGGGTAAGCTAGAGACTTAGGTGAGGGGAGGGGACAACACTGGGGATGCACCTCATGTGAAGGATCTGAATTCAATTCTCAGGACCACAAAAAAGGTTGTGGGGTGGGCTTTCCAGGGAGACTTGGCTCCCACAAAACAGTGAAGAGTAAGCAGGAGGCAGCTTTTTTAGGGGAGGTCTTCAGGCTGAGGGGCTTTCTGGACACTAAGCATCCCACCACCAAAGCCCAGTTTCTCACAGGGGAGGGAGTACAATTGAGACTGGAAAAGACAAGGACTATCTAAGTAGCAGAGGAGAATTTGCTTCTGCCACAGTGTGTGACAGCTCCTGCAGTAACCTCAGACCAGGGAGTTCCAAGACTTTCATGTTTCTACCCATGTTTATTCAATCACAGATACATATTTTTCTTTTACAGTTAGAAAGAACCCTAGAGGGCTCATTTTTCTGAGCATGCATTCCGCTCTTGAGTGTGTCCTGTATCTACCTCTAATGAATCCTTCTCATATCTCTTTAAAAAAAAACTTTCAAAACCTAAACCAAGCATCATATTTTGCAGAAGGAAATAAACCTAGAGAGGTCTCGTGACTTAGGACCACAGAACCAGGTAGGGGTGGGGCAAGGACCACAGATAGCTTGGATAGACTGTCCAGATTCAGCTTCCTAGAAAGACCCCCGTTCTCTCCCAAGAGGTCATTACAAATACTCTATAGGATGCTAGCTCCTTTGACCTCACACTGACTCCAGAGACAGTTCTCACTTTCGGTCACAGAAGGAAACACACCGGGGTCCACTAGGCTTAAAGTTCAGGGACCTGAACCAGGTCACCAGGACAGTGTATGAAGCTTCCAGAAAGCAAAGGCAGATAAGCCCCCCACCCCAGCCTTGGCCTGAAGGCACGTGACCTGAGGCCAGGTGCACCCTCATCGGACTATTACTCTTCCTACCACTGCCCCCCTCAAGGACCTGACTCCAGTTCACTTACTTTCTGTGTTCTTATCTCCATTTTACTGAGGAGAAACAGTAAGTCATGAAGAATAACTTTTTGTCCTCTATGCAGCTATCTGCCTTGTTACGTAAGGTTTGGCTTCAGCTTTAACTCTCAGAAGAATGATAAAACCTCTGATTCCTGAGGGTTCAGTTTGAACCACTGAAGCCTTTTTAGCTGGTTTGGGTCTTTTTTGGGGGGCCCCTACAACACAGAAAGGGGTACCTCCTCTTGTTTTGCTCACTGGGCGTCTCATTTGCTTCTGCCCATTCTGATTCTGGTTGCATTGTCCTGACCTTCTGTGTCTGAACGGCAGAATGACATCTTTCAGAATCGAAGTCAGGACCACTCCCCCTGTAAACCCCATCCCTCCTCGCCTTTGCTTCGGGATGGAGTGCAAGTTCCTTCCTTCAGCATCTGAGGGAGTCTGGGATCCAGTCCAAGTTCTCAAACTGCAGGCTGTGCTGGACCTGGTTTGCAGATGAATCTGCTTAGCCCTTAATACCCTGGTAATTTAAATACTTTATTGCAAAATATTTCCACTTCTCTTGAGAAGAAAAAATGTTATTCTTCATGACTTAATTTTTCTCCTCCGTAAAATGGGGGTAAGAACACAGAAAATAAGTGAAATGGTATTTGGCCAGTGACACTACTGTACTTTGTTATTAATATGTTTACCACACACAAAAATTGCATTTATTTTGGGGAACTGGTACATACAGAGAGCACATGTTGATCATTTTACCCCCCCACACACACTCTTCTCTTCTTCCTTCCATGGATCCTATCTCCAGATTCTATCTTCCTGCTTCCTACACTATCTCCTTTATTTTGCTATTTGAATTAATTATATTTTGGGTTTCTCATATTAGAGAAACCATGCCAACATTTAGGTTTCTGTGTCTGATTAATTTCACTTGGTGTTATAGTCTCAAGATCCATTCATTTTCTTATAAATGACTCAAAGTCATCCTTCTTTATGGCAAACTAGTACTCTATTCTGTGTATATACCATATTTTTTCATCCATGCATCTGCTGATGGACACATAGGCTGTGTCCATCATTTATATTATGTCAGCTATTGCCACATGTTTGGCCCAAGTCAGCCACAGCTAAGAAGTGACGCATTCTGAAATGAGCAGGAGCTCCGGTGTGTTCACACCTTCCTTGCATTCAGTCATGGGAGCTCCTGGTCAAGGTCCCTTGGAGGGATTTGAATTTGTGACTCTTAATTGAATTTGTGCCCACCATTTGTGGTCCCCACTTTCAGAGCAGCACCCAGCCACTTGGGTTTCCTCTATGTTTCATTAGCCAGAATCTGATTCTTGCTCATTTACTCACCTGTTAATGGTGCCATAGGTCACATTCCACTCCAGCCAGGGACACTGCTTAGTCATCTCTATAGACAATGCCCAGTGTTGAGCACCAACTCAGCAGGCTTATCTGGAAATAAACTAAACTGAGAGACCAACACACTGACACAGATCGATGTCCATCTCTGGCTTCCAGAGAGGTTGCACTTTGGACCAGAAATATCAGACTGTAAGAGGTTCCAGAAAAAAGCCTGAGTTTGAAGTTGAATGGGTTGAGTTCAGACTTTACCTATCTCTTCTTTTTTTCAGATTATTTATTGAAACTTTTCTTCACAAACATTTTTAACATTTTCCTCAATTTAAAAACAGAATGGATAACATAAACATGTTTGAATAGATTACATCCACGGCTTAGGAAAAATTACGTGACAAAAAATGTAAAGGCTTTCAAAATAAGATATAAAAGACAAACCCTAAATTGTTCTAAGAAATTGTTCTAAGATTTTTGTATCAACCCTAAGATTATTTGACTACCAACCCAAAGACTTTGACTCTGAGACCTTGAGCGTGTTGCCAGCTACCTCATCATCTTAAGCTACAGCTTTCTCATCTCCCACGAGGACATCAGTGAACCATCCTGCACCTGATTCTTTTTTCTTAATTAGTACTTGTTTGCAGTACATAATGTTTGCATTCCTTGTGTGGAGTTCCTGCACGTACATAACACATCTTTATTACTGTTTTTGTCCCCTCTCTCCCCATGGTCCCCCTCCCTCCATCTCTAGACCTTCTTCCCATTTGAGAAGGATGTATGTCCTTATTTCCTGTTCTCTTTCATTTGGCTCTTTATTTATAATTAGTTTTCTCATATAAGAGAAACCATGCAATATCTCAGTTTGTGAGTCTGATTCATTTCACTCAACATTATCCTCACAAACACTTGTATATAAAGGCACAGTGATTTCGTTCCCAATAACCAACAACTGAGGGAAAGTAGTATCCATTCACGAGTGAATGGCTGAGGAATCTATAGAGTAACCCAGGCAATGGAATTCTGTTTAGCAATGAAAGGAACTTGCTGTGGATGCATGAAACAATGTGAATGAATCTCAAAGGTGCCGTGCTGGTGAAATAAGCCAGCTGCATGTACAATTCCATCTATACAAACAGAAACTGATCCTCAGTGACAAAAACCAGTTCAGTGGTTGCCTGAACTCAGGCCAAGGGTGACGGGAATTATAAATCTTAAAGGGGCTTGAAGAATCCTTGAAGAAGATAGACACGTTCAAATCATTATTGTGGTGGTGGTTTCATGGGTATCTGCCACTGACAAAACTCATAAAATTGCACACTATAAATGCATGTAATTTAGAGTGTAAGAAAGAGTCCTTAGTAAATTTGAAAAGAAGAAATATTGAAAACAACCCCTATGATGTTTATCCTATTAGTAAGCTATTTGTTGCTGAGACAAATTTCTCTGAAAAACACTTGAAGGAGGAAAGTTTTATTTCGGTCAATGATTTCAGACGTTTCAGTCCATTTGGCATCACTGCTTCTGGGTTTTGGGTGAGGTGAAACACCATGGTAGAAGACCGCAGCAGAGGAAAGGCATTCATCTCATGGCAGCCAGAAAGCAAAGAGGGGAAGAGCCCGAGGCGAAAGGGTTGGGGTTCAGATGTAATCCCCAAGGGTGCATCCCGTGGATCCACTCCTTCCCACTAGGCTCTGCCTCCTACATCTACATTATATAATGCCAGCAAACTATGATTCCATCAACAGGTTAATCCACTCATAAAGTTCTCATGATCCGATCATCTTCTAAAATCCCCATCTCTGAACACTTGAGACTTTGGGGAGACATTTTAGACTTAAATCATAACTGTTAAAAACTTTTAATGGTAATAGTTCTGTTTCTTGCAGTTAATTCTTATCTTAAATGTATAAAAACTAATATTAAGGCCTACTCCATTAGGAAGGACTCTATAATAATATTTTCTATAGAAATTTGATGTTTTCCATGCAATCATGACAAGTTGACTGCAGTTTTAAATTTATATAGCAGTGTTTACATATACACCACACATCCAGTTAAACCATACATATATAGTCATATTACAAAGTGTTTAATAAATGATTAAGTTGATAATAAATAGGAAAGGAAAGAAAGAGAAGAGGAAAAGAAGGCATGAGGTTATGCCTGCCCTGATTGGCGATCATAAATGGCCCTGATATCTAGAGAAGTCTCCACAAAATCTGCTCACCTATACTGATTGGGGCTCATTGCTGAATTCACCTCTTACTTTCTGTACTCACACATGCATGGACCTGAAGTGCTGCCTTCCTTTTGGTGTTCATGGAGAGTATTTGCCTCATTGCTTCCCTCTCAATTCCAATTTTTCTCTGACTATATAGTAGTCAGAGTTTCCCTAACAAGGACAAGGGGAAAAAAAAAGCTTCATAGTAAGCGATAAATGGAGAAGTGAGGGAAAGGTGGTAGTGGGCATCATCTTTTATCTTAATACCAAATACCAAATTTCTGTTCCCACAGTCTACCCTTGACCTCACTCAGCAATTTCATTCAGTTTTTCCATCATTATCTTAATAGGCATCTACCCACCATTTACCAAAATGCAGTAAGTGAGGTGATCATTTTTCTAAAGATAAAAATGACTCCTCTATTCTCTTTGTCACTCCTTACTCAAGCTGACGCTTACCTGTTTTAACTCTAGCTCTCTTTGGTTCCTTTGGTTATCTCAGTCCTCTGGCTTTATCTGTAAAGATGGGGAAAGCCAGGAATTAAATTGTCAGGTAGAAGATTTAACCACTCCCAGTACTTCAGTGTAAATAAAAACAGTGTTTCATTTAGCCTTCATTATCTGTATGATTACCTCAGTCCACATAGATATGGATGCAGAATCTTAAGAAAAGTAGATTTTTTTTCTCTCAGTTCATCACTCATTGTCAGCAACATTTATTGTGTGCCAACTGTATAAGGCAACTGAGAATTAAATATTAAGACTTGTTATTGATGTTACCCATCAACCTTTTAACGATCACTGGATTGTCTGATATGTGTGAGGCAGCACACCAGCTGCAAGGACACAAGGACATACAGTGTACATATTTAAGGAATGTAGAGTCTAGCAGGTTAGAATGAGCAGGCCAAAAAAGGGCAGATGCTACAAAAGGGATTATATTGTGGTACTGACTCCTAAGTACAGTAGGATTTGGGGGAAGAAATAGACAAGGCGCAGAAGTTGACAGTTCACAAATATTCAATGGATAATTATTCTGTACCAGCCTTTGCCTCTTAGGCTTTTTTTCCCTCCAATCCTCATAGACATTAGTTGAGATTCGTATGTCACCCAAATTGTTGCTACATCCTGAGCTGAGAGCTAACCATAGAATGCTTTGAGAACGCTTGAGAAAAGGCATATTCACGTTACGTGTTACATGCGATAACACAGTCACTGCAAGCCAGTGAGCAATTCTTCACCATGTTTTTGGTGGCATGCATGGTGTTCAAGCACAACTCTCAGCTACGTCCTCTATAGAACAAAGAAGGGTAAGTTTCTTGATTTTGATACCAGAAGCATAAAAAGTAAATCAGAAGAAACTACACACTAAGAACGTTTGGCAAATGTTGTTCCAAGAGTCACATTTATCTCCATTGTTGATGAGGTTTACCTTTGGGAAAAGAGATTACTGACTTTCCTTTAACAGCCTCACAGTCTGCTAAGCCAATTTCTCCATTTGAGTACAGAGAATCATCATATGGTGGTGTTTGAGGTCTCAAATCCAGAAAACCACACTTTCCCCATGCCATTCTTCTTTTACGCAGACACTGGCACACCAACTCACACAGAGAAGCATTGTGCACTGGACCAGTTGCCTTCTCAGATATGACAATGTCTTTCTCCCACTATGAATTAGCTTGCTCTTGGAGCAACATCCTAATTAAAAGGTGCTGGATGAGCCTGGAACAAAATAATTTGTTAAAATATTGGGGTTTAACCGGCTTATTCTAACAGATGCATTTTAAAGTAACACTCATCTTCTTAATAATACCTAAAGACTTAAATATGGGCATTGGGGACAATTTTGAGAAGACCAAAGTTCAGTTTTCTCTGGGAATTTGCCCTGCTGTGTCACAAATCTTTTCATCCTTCTATGCGTTTTATGAAGCCACAATAGGCTTTGCGATTTAGTCATCTTTCCCGCTCCTTCGGAGAATCTAAATATCTGCTATGATTTTTACAACTGTTAATTACGTATTTGAGCTTTCAGAGGGCAATTTTATTCTCTGTCTTCCCATATTCCTGAGATAACACATCGTAGACTGACCGTATCACAAAAATAAAGAATTGAAAGTGTTCACTGAGTCTAAGAAAGGATTTTTAGATTTAGAACATCAATGTAGTGATTGGAACATCTGACGTTAGTGAAGGAGGACTTTTCAATAGTGAATGGAAAGTGTGAAAAGTGGGATGTGACTGTGAAAAATTACTGGCGTCACTGAGCAGATTCCTGAATATAGGATGCTGCGATGGCCTTTGTTCATACTGGATTTTGGTGGTTGGGGTGAGTATTGAGATGTCTCATGTCAGTTTTCCAATTCCAAATATTCATTCTTCTTTTAATCCTTTAATATGTAATATGAGATGGTGAAAAGGACACTAATGGAGGAAGATGACAGGAAGGAAGGAAAAAATAAAGGGAGAGAGAAACAAAAACGTCCTCAAAAACTTAGATTCAAATTTTAGTTCCATAGCATATCTCACAGAACTAGAGAAATCATTCCTATAATTCATCTGGAAGCAGAAGAGACCTAGAACAACAAAGGCAATCCTAGACAACAAAGGCAAGGCAGAAGGCATCACTCTCTCTGACTTGAAATTATACCATAAGGCTAACTGTGATAAAATTAGCATGGTATGGGGGAAAAAACAGACCTGAGGACCAGGGTAATAGATTAGAAGATGCAGAAACAACTACAAGCACACTCAGTCACCTCATCTTTGACAAAGGAACCAAATACAGTCACCAGAAGAAAGAAAACCTCTTTAATAAGTGGTGCTGGAAAAACTGACTCTACATGGTGAAGACTAAAACTAGACCCATGTCTCTCACCATGCACTAAAGTAAAAATGAATCAAAGTTATAAATATTAAAAAAGAAACACTAAGTCTACTGGAAGAGAAAGTAGGTAAAAATTTTGAAGACATAGGGGTAGATAAAGAGTTCATAAATAAAACCCAAACAGCATAGGAAACACTTCAAAGAATCAACAACTGGGATCTCATCTTATTAAAAAGCTTTTGCACATCAAAAGAAATCATCAACAGAGTGAAAAGAAAACCCACAGAGTGGGAAAAAATTTAGCCAATTGTACCTCAGACATAGAAATTCTATCTAGAACATATAAAGAATTGAAAAAAATCAGCCCCCCCAAATTCAAAGATCCAATCCAAAAATGGGTATATGAGATGAATATGCACTTCTCAGATGAAGAAATACAAATGGCAAATCAATATATGAAAAAATGTTCAACATCATTGGTCATTTGAGAGACGCAAATTCAAACAACACTGAGATTCCATCTCATCCCAGTAAGAATGGCTGCCATCAAGAAGTCAACCAACAACAAATGCTGGAGGGGCTGTAGGTAAAAGGAACCCTTCTCCACTGTTGGTGAGAATGTAGACTGGTGCAACCGTTATAGAAATCAGTGTGGAAATTCCTCAGTAAAACTAGGATTAGAAGTCCCATTTAACCCAGCTATCCCTCTCCTGGGTATTTTCCCAGAAGAATTAAAAAACATCATACCACAGTGATATATGTGCACCCATGTTTATAGCAGTACAATTTGTAATATTTAAATCTTGGAAAGAAATCAAATGCCCATCAACTGAGGAATGGTTACAAATGATGTGGTATTTTTATGTAATGGAGTGCTACTCAGTTATAAAGAATGATAAACTTGAGACATTTATAGGGAAATGGATGCAATTTGTAACCATACTCATAAGTAAAATAAATCAGACTCGCATGTGTAAACATCATATTGTCACCTCAATGTAAGAAACTGAAAAAGTAAATAAAATCCAAAATGTACAATGGATCCAGTGAAATGGGAAGAAAATGTTGAAAAGGAAAGAGAAACTGGGATGGGGAAATGAGAAAAGAAGGAAAAGCAAAAATAAATAAATAAGTAGATAGATAGATAGATAGATAGATACAAAATAATTAAGATAGCTATACCATTGATTGTTATTAGTTCATTGAAAAGAAAGATTTATGCCTATATTGTTTGATCAATTTTTCATGCCTACATCTTGCAATATGAGCAACTACTTTGAAGATAACAGTACACAGTGTACTAACCATTGTTACCTCCTACAATCTTATTTTGAAATTTTGTACCATTGCTTTTATTGTTTTTCTTTAAAACAAAATAACAGTATTAGTTCCACCACTCAATACTTGTTACTTGCACAAAGTATTTTCTTTACCTTTCTAAACCTTGGGTTTCTGCTTCAGAAAAAGACAGTATTTCCTATTTTCCAAGGTATTATGTTATAGGAAAAGAGAACATGAAGAACATCTATACATTTGTGTATGCATACACATACATATATAGAACAGAATAGTTACTAATAAACTGTCAGTGAAGTCACTGAAAACTTAACTAAAGTTTTACCAAGAATGACCCTGCACCTCCACACTCCTATTGCACACAGTACCATCGCCACCACACAACTCAAAAAGCCCTGCTCTTCCTTGTTAGGCCCGTGTCCCTTGTGGGACTGGGAGTTTCTAGGGGGCAGCTGCCAGCCCACGTCACTGGCAAGCCCTTGGACCTGGTACTATCCCTCACACAAAGACACATTTATCAATATTTATGAAATGATTGATTGAATATCATAAAAATCTCCAGAGCTCAGAGATCAGAGGTTTCATTATCAGACCTGTTGGACATCTTGGATTATTTATTTATTTTGGTACCGGGGATCGAACTCATGACCTTGTACTTGCCAGGCAGGTGTTATGCCCCTGAGCTAAATCCCCAGCCCACATCTTGGATTTCTAGATGTGATTTGCAACTTACCTCACCAGTGTGAGCCTCAATGTTGTTAAATCACCATGAAGAGTCTTGTTTGTACAGGAACAGCAATATCTATAGGTTGAGCACTCCTGACCCCAAATACCTGAGATCAGAAGTTCTGAATTTTTTGTATTTTTGGCTTTTTACATACAGTGATACCTTGGGGATGGACCTAAACCTAAACACAAAATTCATTTATATTTCAGTGTATCTTATACACTTAGCACAAGGCTAAGTTTATACAGAATTTTTATTACATCCAAATTTTGACCATGACCATGAGGTCAAATATGGAATTTTCCACTGTTCCATCACATTGACAGTGCAAAACATTTCATGTTTTAGAGAACTTTTTTTTCAGATGTTTGGATTAGGTATACTCACCATGTATTAGTTCTTCTATGTTTTCATTTTGCCAATTGGGAGAGTGAAGTTTTACTATGATTTGAATATTTGTACCCCTGCAAAATTCATGTTGGGACTAAATTCCCATGGTAATTTTATTAAGGGGTGGAATTTGATGCTCGGCACCACCAAAAAAGAAATGGGGGTACTTTTAGGAAGTGATTAAATCACCTACTCTTATAAATGGAGTGAATACCCTTATGAAAGAGGCTTCAGGGAGCTGGCAGGCCTACTTATCCTTCTGCCTCTCTGCCACATGAGGACACTGAAGCAAATGCCATCTATGGAACAAAATAGAGCCCTCACCAGACACTGACTCTGCTGGTCCTTGCTCTTGACTTCCTGTCCTCTAGAAATGTGAGAAATAAATTTCTTCTTTTTATAAATTACTCTGCCACAGGTGTTTGCTTATAACAATACAAGCAAACAAAGGCAAGGCCTAACTCTTTATTGGTGTCAAAAACCACCTTTCACTCTCACACAATTTTTGATCTTTTATCACTTTCTGTCATCGATTACAATTTTATAGTGGAAATTGTTCTGTGTTCTTTGTAGTCAGAAATATTTTAAAAGTAGCAGACTGGCTTATCTTATGTATTTACCAAAAAAAAATCACGATAAAGCTAGAAGAGAATATAATGGAAGAATAAAGACCCTGGAAGGAAACCAGAGCTCAAATTGCCCTCGAACACCACACATTGAAGGCTAGATCTGAATCAGTGTTCAGTACTAATGGACAATTTGTTCAAAGCCTCCATCTTTGTTTTAGCTTGAGAAGACTACAATAAACACACTCAATGACTTTTTTCACTAATATCATTAAATAAAATATTAATTTAATAAAATGTATAGTGTCTGATAAGTTTTATAAGTTCATATATCCACTACTATCCCTATCAAGATATTAAACATCATGTTCTTAGAATTTTCCCATATGTCTCATGTGTCCCTTTTCTTATTCTCTCTTATGCCCCAGCCGTACATAAACAGACCTTAATATTTTGAGTATTTCTTGGACTCTCATGAAGATACAGACCTCTCCCCACCAGGGCAGGAGACTGGAGGCATATGGATTTCAGAATGAGAATCCCAAACTAGTTTCAATTCTTTCATTTGCTTATTCAAAATCTTTTTGGTCTTGGTGTTGGGCAGATAATAGCAAAGAAAAACGATGCTGTTTTCTGCTTCCTCACTTGATCTTATAGCAAGGAGAAAGGTGATAAATAAGAATATAAGCCTATTAAAAGAATTAGAGGTAAGTAGTGAGGGCAGCAATC
>RJWT010000590.1:0-62478 GCA_004365215.1 Cuniculus paca
AAAACCTGAGAAGAGGGAGCTGTGACTATAGCTCAGCGGCAAAAGCAGCTGCCTGGCAAGCACAAGGTCACGACTTCAATTCCTGGTTACCCGCCCCCCCAAAAACCCCAGAGGCTATTACTGTGTTTGAAGCAGGGTATGAAGTAATTACACTTATATTTCAAAACTATCATTTTGGCTACAATGAAAAAGTGAACCGGCATGTAAAAGGAATCTAGAGGCACTAGTTAATTAGTACTCCAAGCAAGAGGTGAGTAACTGGTAGAGACAGGACAGAAAACAGTACATGGTTAAAAGTACCTGGATAAGTTATAGGGGTAAGGAAAAAGAATGACCTAGCGGTGGCTTCCAGGTGTCTCACTTGTACTTCTCATTGGACAATTAAGCTACTTATTGAGAATGCCAACTTTGTAGATGATCCTAAATTTTGTTTCTACTATGCTGAGTATGAAGTATCTCTAGAATAGCACAGAAAGTTGACAGATACACAGGTATGGAATAAGAAGAGACTTGGATTAGATACAAGTTTGTGAAACAACTATGCAAAAGTCGTTAGTGAAGCTATGCACATATCAAAGATAACACACATAGATTTTAAAGAGCAAAGGGCTTCGGAATGAGCCCTAAACTAATCTTGGAATTGGGACAGTGTATTCAGAAAACAGTCAAGATTTCTGTGAAAAGATAACAAAAATATGCTTAGTTTATGGGGAGTACAAAAACAGCCCACCTATTATATTCAGTCTGTGGGGCCTGATGATTATGACACATACAAACAACATTTTATTATCATCCTGAAAATGAGATTAGGTAGCAATCTGAAAAAGATTTAGGTGGGTAGTAATTTGATTTTTTATCGTAATTTGGAGATGAAACCAATGAGAATAATTCAAATCAAAACAGAAAAGTAAAAACTACAACAGAAGAAACAGGATAAAGTCCTCTGAAGGCCAGTGGAAATAGAATTTTTTAAAAAATGAACAATTTTACTCTAAGGGAGAGCAATTCCTCTATTTTAACTAAAATAAAAGGAAGTTAAATGAAATCTAGATACACATGAAATGAAATGTCACTGGAGACCCCAAAAAACTAGTGCCTCGGGCAAGTCTTCCTTCTCCACCAAATTATGATGCACAGAGCCACAGCTGCCTGGAGGTCCCAGGCCAAATGATCTGCGTGTAGCCCTGTAAATGACTGCGTGATTTCACCCTGATCACCATTCTGAATGCAACTCTGGGCATGTGAGCCGTTTATCTGCACTTGAGACTGGAAGTCTATCTCCACACCCTCACATTGCTATTCTGATAGCAATGATCTACAATACAAGAGTGGAAGTTTTTTCGATCTTAATCTAAAGATGATTTCATATACAAGTTACAGAAAATAAATCATGTTAACAATATACCTTCTCCAACAGATAATGAGACACCATCATAAATTTGTAGAAGTTCAACCTGCTTCTTTTGGACACATTAACCACAAAAGTCATTTCTAAGGGAGCAGATGGTGCCTGTTTTGCTAAACCATATAAAAGGTCCTAACACAAAACATTCAACCCACTTAAAATGTAATGGAGATGGGTAGGATTTCTTTCAATTTTTATATTATTTGCTCCTCTCACTTGCGAATTACTATGTTTGAGATGGTGGTTTTTTTTTTTTAATATTTGTATGCAAAGCGCTAAAAAACGGTCAATGGAGATGTTAAAAAAATGAGGAATGTGGATCCTAGAAAATCTGTAAAACTTAAAGCGTTAATATTAAATACCTTTCAGTTGTTCCACCACGTTATTGAGGTATTTTATGAGCTCTGGATCAGTAGTTACAAGCAAGGTGAGTCCATATTTCTGCACTCGAGTGAAAGTTTCAGATGGATATATTCCACGCTGATATAAAATGCTATTGATGCCAAATGCTGAAAGCAAAAGAAACGAAAAAGCTGCAAATGCCTTAAAAAGGGTTTGTACTTCTTACTGAAACAGAATAGGTACAAAATGACACTAAGAGAATCTTAAAATCTTGTCCAAGAAACTTCTGCACTTAATGCTGCAGGAAAAATGTCAAACGGCATTAACCTGCAACTACTAAAGTTCACCTCGCTGTAATCCAAGTCCAAATTGAGTCCTAACAGGCAGTTGCATCCCCATTAGCAACGGTCCGGTCTGGTCTGGTCTGTTGTCCCTGGCCGTCCCTCCCTCTTTCCTCCTTTTCTCCTGCACAGGTCCGGTCAGAAGGTGCAGCAGGCCGGGTGCAGCCAAGCTGCTCCACACTCCGGGTGTGTGTGTGGGGGGGAGGGGGTTGGGTTTGGCTCAAATCGCACCCCCGTCGGCCCCACTCCGCCGAGTGCAGACTCCGGCGTGGCGGGCGGGGGGCGGGCGGGAAGAGACGGAGGCCCGCGGGAGCGGAGGTCGAAGCTCCCAACACTTCCGAAGGCCACACCGCGAGGCCCGTCTGGCCCCCGTGGAGCGAGGGGACGGAGGAGCCCGCTTCCGCCCCCCACCGTCCCTGCCGCGGGGTCCGCGAGGCCGAGGCCTGGGAACAGGGCCGCGGAGCTCAGTCATCTCCGTCCTGCGCCAAGACTTACAGAAGAACTCGGCCACGATTTCGGCGCTCCCGCGCAAGGTGATACCCTGCTCCCGGGCGAGCTGCTGCGTCATGGCTGGGCGCACAGAGCAAAGCGCGGTCCCACCCTGCACCCAGAGACGCCGCTGGCCCGCTAAGCACTTGCGCGCCTAATGTTCGAAAATAACGACGCAGCGCGCCGCCGCCGGGCCCCTTGCGCATGCGCGCCCTCCGCTAAGGCCCGCCCCTCGCAGCCCGGAAGCGTCCTTTCTTCCGGCCCTCCCCGCCTTGGCGGAGCGGCCTGCGGGCGCAGGCGCACTGGGGGCGTGCGCTGGCTGTTTCTGGTTGTCTGGGAGCAGGCATCGCCTGCGTTTGATGGAAAGGACAGCGCTAGGAAGGGAGGTGGAAAGTGGATGGCGGGAGCCGAATCTGTGATTATTGAGACCGATGTGAGCTGTCTGGCAGCTCTGCCTGGTGCAGCTGAGGCGCAGCTCCCGTGGCCTCCCTGGTGTCTAAGGGATGGTGGAGACTTCCGCCGGGTACTTCAGGACTTAGAGAAGCTGCGTGCGCAGCAACCAAACTGCAGCCCCGGGGAGCCTGACTTGGGTGTGGGAAGCTGCTTTTCTGTGAAATGAGATTAAAGGGGTAGTACGGCTTTCTGCCCCTTGTCCCCGGAGCTGGGCATAGTGGGCTGATGTTCCACCCCGGTGGCTTTCTGCACCCTCCTCCCCGCCCCGTGCACCGCGAGGAGGCTGACCAGGGTTAAGGACCAGAAAGGCCCAGCCACGCTGAAAAACTTTTCAGTGCATTTCGAGTCACAAATTAAATGAGTTCATGGTAGGGTGAAAAATACGAAGAAGATGATGCACCATTCATGTTCATGTGAATTGTGAAAATTTAACAATTAAAATTACTTGGAAAATGAACTCCGAAAAACTAGTGTCTATCAGGCATTCTGTTACTTATAGGAGAAATGCCTGAGTGTGCTAGTTTTCTATTGCTGCATAACAAATTACCATAAATTGATGATTTTTAAAACAGCACCTGTTTGTACCTGAGTGCTGCAAGAAAGGAGTCTGGGGAGGGCCTGGGTGTGTACGCTGCTTAGTGTCACTCAGGCAGAAATCAGAAAGCCTGGAAATGGCGTCACATCGAAGGTTTGATGTCCTACAAGACTTCTAGTTGCTACACTGAGGTCCCTGATTTGCTAGCTGTTAGGAGACCTGTCATAATGTTTGCTAATTAGGCCTTCTTATAGTTCCAGTTTCTCTGACTTTGGGAGAGCCCTCAGTCCCTCTTAAAGACTCATCTAATTAGTCAAGATCATGTCAGATAATCTCCCTTTTCATGAAATAGCCCCTCATATTCCTAGGTTCTACCCAAACTCAAGGGGAAGGGATTCTATGGTATGTGCTCACTAGAAGCCAGGAATTGGTGGGATCATTTTAAAATTCCGCCTTGCCCAGTATTGTGAATCACAATTTGATGAGTTTGAAGAGTAGGACAATGGACATAATGGATGCCTTAACCTGGTAAAATATTTCTTACAGCCTTAAGTCTCTATGTTTGTAAATCACAATTTTTAATGTGAAGAATAATGGTGCCAGGGAAATTAAGGCATAGGGAAATTGGATGCTCATCCCTCCTTCCATTGTAAACGGGCTAAGGCCAATATTCTGGTGTTACTCTGGAAGATATAATAGTCATCTTTCTCCATGTAAAAATTAACTTCCCTTTTTAAAAGAATTTTATTCTGAAACTCAGCACTTTGGGAAAGAATTTCTTTGGTTTCATGTTAATATAATTTATAAATTATCTGCAAATGCAAATAATCATTACTATAAGTTGGAGATTTGACTAGCAAAAAATGTGTTTTTTCTCTCCGTAGAGAAAGTATTTATGGTAATAAACATCTGTACACCATGAGAAGATATAAAAATAAAGTTTGAAAGGTGTGTTCTGTGCTTTTTGAGTTTACAATCTAGTTCTAAATGTGTATGCTTTTTAAAGAAAATGGAGGTTCATGACTTGAGCCTTATCTGGTTTCTGCTTGCCTTGGCAGCTGCTTTTTAGATTACAGTCATGTGCTGCATAGTGACATTTTTGGTCATTTTTTGGTCATATTTATGATGGTGTTCCCATAAGATTGTAATGAAGCTGAACATTCCTGTCATCTAGTATTTTCACTGTACTTTTTCTGTGTTTAGATCAGTTTAGGTACACAAATGCAACATGGGTTTGTAGCTGAGTAGCCATGTGCTGTAATATATAGTATAACCAAAACGTGTAGTAGGCTATCTAGGTTTTTATAATCACACTTCATGGTATTTACCTGGTGATGAGATTGCATAACAACTCATTTCCTGTGACATTATCTCTGCCATTCTAATCTGCTCCTCTTCACAATTTAACACTTCGTAATCTTTTCCACCTCAGTGCTTTGCTTTGGTTAGAAATTTATTTTTATCTGTTCGTATTCCTAGTCATTAGGTCTTACATATTAAAGAAATTTTGTTTGACCCTTCAGACTATGTAAGACTTTGAACTACTGTGTTCTCAGGGAATCTCATAATGCTACTTTAGAGGATTTCTATGTTAATAATTATGTAATGATTTATAGCATATTTACCCTGGTTTCCAGTGTCAGTCATTATCAAGTTACAGTAAATCTAAAAACTTATTGCTGTACAGAAAATACAACTCTCTATCCTGGAGACTCAGACCAAGTAGTAAGGCTGATCAGAAGCTCACTACACCGAGTTACAGCTCTTTTTGTGTGACATAAAGAAGGGAGTACTTGGACCTTTTCATAATGGACTCTTATGGGTCATTTTTGTTCATTTGTTTACTTCTTATGGCAAATAGAACTGTTAAACTGATTTATCTAGATTGGCTTAATCATATTATGGAGGATGTAAGTATAAAGTTTAAGTTTGTTCATGATTAGAGGATACCATTTTGGGAAATCAGATGACTTAATTTTTGGTTATATCGATACGGGCAGTTTACCTTGGGGTATACCTAAGCCATGACCTCTATTTTAATTTCTTTAACACCTATATTATCTAGGATAGTATTTAATGGCTCTTGAATAAACATTTGAATATTTTCCTAAGATAAATTAATGGAAGAACCTTGAACATTTTTCTAATTGGAATGCAGCTTGGATAGGTGAATGAGGCTCCTTTTGGCAAATTTTGAATATCTGAGTTGATTGAATTTGAGGTAACAGGTATTTCTAAATTCTTAGGATTGACAAATTAAAGGAGCATTATTTGAAGGGTTACTTCAGTAATATCAAAACTATGAACATTGTCCTTCATGACCTTGAGATTGCCAGGCAGTCACTTGTGCTGCTGAGCTATATCCCCAGTCCGCTTAAGAATGTTTCTTAAAATCTTTTTAGCACTTGAGTTCTTCAAAACGTTCTTCACAATTCCATGAAATCTTTATGTATATTGTTTAGGGAGAGGCTGTTTTGACTAGAAGTGTGAGGAAAATTAAAGCAAGGTGCATAACCAAGCAAACTCATATTAATGAAAGAGATATCTGTGGGACTAACAGCATAAACAGGCCTATATTTCATTTAAAAAAGAAATGCTCATAAAATTTTCTAAAGATAGAAACAAATGGAATCTTTGACTGAAAGTATCTTCATTAATGACTTAAATAGTCTTGTAGATGATGAAACTGATGTCCCAAGTATTTACATAGTCTAAGATTCATATTGGTGGTCAGTGGAGGATTTAGTAGAAAATCTAAAGTTACTGACTTAGTGTCCTCTTAAATTGTGTCTATTTGAAAACATGCCTAGCAGTGTTCTTATTTTTGTAAATTATTTTAGTGAGCTGATTTTAGGCTACAAAGTTTTATTCAGTAACTTATGATATAACTTAGTAAGGTAACAGCAGTTACCAACCATAATGAATTTTATATAGCAGCACGGAGAGTTCCACTGCCAGAAGATGGCACTGTTTGCATGTGTAATACAGTAATACCTTTTAAAAATTCAGGGCTTGGAATGCTTCAGTCAACATAAAATAAAGGAAAAATTAATTTAATGGTTTCTAAGGTATTTGCATACGTGGAATAGTTCAAAAGGAAGTGTCGAACTATATTACAGAACTAGTATCCTTTTAAACATTTAGAATGTGTGCACACATATACTAAAATATGATACTATGTATTCAAAATTTAATTTGCATATTTGTTTTTATGTGGAAAAAGGAAATATTTTAGGTCATTGAATAATTATTGTCATAGACTTATGAGAATTTTCTATTAAATAGCTAGGAGAAATTGTTTAAAAATTCTTGTCACATCAGAAAATAAATTTTACTTTATGTTAATATTATGATTTATGATATGTCCCATAATTTTTTAAATCTTGGTTTATCTTTGAAAGTGTCATTTAAAAGTCAGATACTTCAGCTTATTTTAATAGTTGGGTTTTTTTGTCATCAAACTAAAAAAATATAAACATAACTTCTGAATGCAGATTGTTGATTTCTTTATTTTTACTGACATACATCAGCACTTATGCCAAGTTCCTGTTCAGAAGGACTGACTAAATTTCCACATCCCCAATGCCTATTAGGCATTCTTACAAAGTAATTAAAAAGTCATGTATTTAAAACTTTTAACAGGTTCAAAAACAAAGAAATTAACAGTGTTTTTGTTACAGGCAGCTGAGTTAGTTAAAAATATTATAGGCAGTCAGATAGGGCCAGGCCCTCGAGAAAGTGGACACAGAGGACCAGATGTCTTGTGACCTTGAAGGAGACAGACACCTCCCGCTATAAACCAGATCTCAAAACAAGGCAAAACAAATACAACCACACCCTACGTAGAAACATCAGGCATTGACATTCTAAATAGGTATGGATTACCTTGACCATCCCAACCCCCTATAGGAAGAGTCACTGATTCTTAAGAATGCTAGCTTGCTACGTGACTCGCTTCCTTATTCATCCCTGATTTGGTCAATTTCACCTGAACAATTAATCTTACTGGTTGACCGTAGTTCTGTCCCACCTCATGCCCATTTGCCTTGTGAGTTCCCAGGTTTTCCCCATCTAGGACCCACCTCACCTCGTGGTTTTACTCTATAAAATCTCTCAAAAAGCCAAAAATCTGGCAACCCACTCAGGACCCCTTCTGTCTCTCTCTTGGACAGAAGCTTTCTTTCTCTCAATAAATATATCCTGCTCATTAACCTCTGTTGTTCTTAAAATTCATCGATTTTAGAGAACACGAACTCGTGCAGAACATCTAGTAGGTTGGGAGTTTCATTCCCTTATATCATTTTCACCCACTTCCTTAAAATATTAAACATGCCAGGTATGGTAGCACATTCTTGTAATTCCAGAACTCAGAGGACTGAGAGAGGAGATTGCTATGAGTTTGAGACCAACCTGGACTACATAGTGAGTTCAAGGCCAGTCTGAACTAAATAGCAAGACCTTCTCTCAAAAAACCAGAGACACAGAGACACAGAGAGAGAGAGAGAGACAGAGAAAGAGAGAACCACAATACCAACTAGTTTGGGAACTACTCCCACTTTTTTATTAGTTTTGGAACTGGTCATTTAGAAAATTATAAATAAATTAGAAAAATCTGTTTTACATTCTTTAATTGTGCAGATAGGAAGTAGGCTTTTTTAATAGTTGACACAAGCATGCTCTGTCAGTAGGCATGAATAGCTTTTGAAAAACATTTTCTTGCTCATTCATTTTAAAAACGACCTTTTCCATGAAAAACAAAATGAGTGTTAATTTTCCTCAAAATCTTGTTAGCACAGTACTGGTTGTTTACCTTAACAGAGAAAGGTTCCCAAAATCTGGCATGCTTAATCTGATAAAATAAGTTTTTGTTTTTTAAAAAGTAATCCAATTTAAAATGGGCAAATTATCTGAATTGGTGTTTCTTGGAGGAAGAAATACAAATGGCCAACAAATATGGCAAACAATGCTCAATCCCTTTAGCCATCAGAGAAACCCAAGTCAAAACTCCAGTGAAGCACTGTCTCATCCCAGTTGGAATGACTGTTGCCAGAACCAAATAACAAATGCTGATGAGGATGTGGAGAAAAGGAACCCATACATTGTTGGAGGGAATGTAGATTATTTTTACAGTCATAATGGAGAATTCTATAAAAGTTCTTTGAAAAACTACAAATAGTTCTATCATATGATCCAGCTATTCCACTTCTTGAACTGTATCCAAAGAAAATGAAATCAGCATATCGAAGAGATACCTGCAGGCGCATGTTTACTGCAGCACTATTTACAATAATTATGATATAAAACAAACCTTGATGCCCACCCACCAACACATGAGTGGGTAACAAATGTGGTATATATACATAATGTAGTAGTAGTGTTACACCCAAAAGATGAATGAAATCCTGCCATTTGCAACAAAATGGATGGATCTAGGGGACATCCTGTTAAGTAAAATAAACCACACACAAAAAGACAAATACTGCATGTTTTCCCACATATAGAAGCTGAAAAAATGTTGATCAGAAAGCAGAATAGTAATTACTAGGTATTGGGAAGGGCTGAGAGAGGTGGAAAAGGTGATTTGCCTGAACACAGTCACTGTATGCTATGTGTATGTATAGAAATATCACATTGAATCCTATTAAAAATTAATACATTTAATAAGAATTTTAAAAATTTTGTGCACAAGTGTTCTGATCAAAAATAGAATTAAAAGATAGATAAAAGTAGTTGAAATCCAACCTATTGCTGAGTTTTAACTTTGCTGGTCAGTCCAGCCAAAGTAAACAGGACAATACACAAGGTATGTATACATGTGACAAATTTGAAAGGTATAAAATATGATTAAAAATATGGTCAATGTTTAAATTTTAAAAAATATTTATTACAGTAAGAGATGTATTACTTTTAACCCCTCAAAACACTTCCATTGCTTTGAATACATGTACCCCATCCTTCCTGCCACTTTTTGAAGCAATTCTAGTAGTCCTTTTTCATGGGTGCTGCAGTTGCAATCTCCTGGATGCCTTGATGTCCTGAATTGATTCAAAACTTTTACTTTTCATAGTCATGACTTCAAGGATAATCCAAAAGTCACATAGTGCCAGATCTGGTGAATAACAGTGAATAGAGACAAAATGTTTTTATGAGCCTGGCTTTCTATTGGATGGCATTTGGTAGCAGCATTCACCTCGTGAAAAGACACGAAAAGATTTCCAGAATTTCCCAGAAAGTGCGAGAATGCTAGAATACACTGTTAACACATTCAGGGACCAGATTTCTTTACATTTGACCCTAAATTTCAAGTCTTCTCCAGAGTCCATGCCTGACTGCTGGGTATCTTTTTAGGAATCTCTCACTGAGATCCAGAATCTCACCTCTGGAGACAGATCACATTTGAGACAGAAGCTGGAGGCGCAGGTCTATCTGGGTAATAATACAGGCTGCAGGGGAGAAAGAGGAAATAAAATGGGGTGCTGGTGTTAGGCCCCTGGCTTGGGCAGGCTTACACTGTCTCAGACAGATCCTATTAAATCAAAGAGGCCATAATCTCACAGTCCTTCCGGTTGTAGGGAGCAGATTGGGCAATAAACCAGCTGAAGAGTTGGAGTGGGCCAAAGAAAGATTTCTGAGAAGGCGCAACTCAGAGCCTGAACAGGGGACTCTGAAATGTTCCAGAATGGTAGGTCGTCTACCTCAAGATGGAAGTTTTAAAATTTAATGCATTTATTCTCCTTTTATATCAAAGTGAGATATCAACTTTCATAGTAAATTTTTGAAATAATATTTCCTTGCAAAATGCTCTTTTTCGATTTTTTGCTAAATATTTTGAAATCTTGTTAAAAATAGACTACCAAAATCTAAAGAAAATTATGTTTATTGACATCATTTTAGGCAACCATGATTCTGGAGAGTCATAAACAGAATAACATTGTGGGCCTCATAATTGTAACAAATTTCAATTTTATTGTGAATTCTATTAGGAAAGAAGTACATCTTGGGAGTAAAAATAATGTAACAGAGAAGAGATATTTTGGCAAATGCCTTTGAATTACGGTGTAATGTAAATAAGTGTGTTAGCTAACAAGTGTGTTAGCTGTTTTTATATGACATGAGTATTTGATTTTTAAAAATTATTATTTGTAAACTGCACCTTTGTGCCATGCTTCTGAATCTATAGTTTGCACATTTGGCTGAGACTTTTATTATAATGGGTGAATATTCAAAGAAAAAATGTCATAGCAATGACACCAGGAAATAACTGACTAAATAGTAATTGATACAGAAAAGGAGCAACTCTTTCATGTAAACTTTCCGAACAAACTAAAAATACATTTTAAAAAACCATTCAAAAACAGGCAGTGCATCTAAAATAGCAAAGGAAGTATTCAGTGACATTGGAGGGATGCCTTAATTTTGCTGTAACTGTTTTGCAGTCTATAAATTGGAAGACTTGTAGATATTGCCAAATTTCCCAATTTGAGCATGGTATAATTTTAATGGCACCTTTTCTGTTTTAAAGATGTAGAATCTATGTGTTTAACCAACCTTTTAATATTGTATCATGATAATATTCTCCTTTTACAAGTTATGTTTGCATGCCATTAGCTGTATCAAATACATTTTGTGGCACCAGGTAGTGGGGCATCCCTTCAACCCCCAAATATATATCATTGAGGCCGCTGAAATTATTAAATGCAATCATTCATGAAATGTTTTGATTTAAGCAATGACATCACAGTCCATTAAAGAATAGAAAGTGGTAAGAATATGAGACAAGTGTGTTTGAAGCAAGACGGAGTATGTTGAGGATGATTAATGGCAGTGTATCTTTTACTGTAATAAAAATTTTAATTGAAAAATTCACTGTCTATTTTGATTACCCTTTTTGTTGTGTAGTGTTCAGAAGTGTTTGACCTCTGAAAAATAAAGCCTGGAGTCTTTATATGTTTTTACTTACCCATGTTAGCTATTAAGCTAAGTTCTTATTGAAAGGGCTATTTAAATTTCCATTTTTTGTTTGAAATTTCCATTTCCATTTTTCCATGGAGAGCATCACGGAGCTGCATACACGGAATTGATGGCTAAGTTTATAGCAAAGATTAGTTTTTCTTCTAGTGAGTTTAGGTCAACCAAAGAAAAGATTCACAACTGAATTTCAGGGAGTGTCACACTAAAAAATAACACATGAAAGAATAAGGGGTGGTGAAGAAAGCTTGAAAGAAATGGAGAAGGGAGACAAGCATGAGAAACTAATGTATGAGGACCTACTGAGTTTGGGTTAGGTGGAAAACACTATTTTTGACACTTTAATACACAACTGAGCACAAATAACAATGACTGAGAGAAAGTTATTAGATTTTATTTTTAAAAGCTCTTTGGCAAGCTAAAAGGAAGCAATTTGGGTCACACAGCAGGAATGGAACATTTTTTAAGGAGTTTGGAAGTGATGAAGAAGAAGCTATAAGCATAAGGTTTGCAAGAGAAGTGGAAACTGGAGAAGTAGCATAAGCAATAGCTGTGTCTTCAGAATTTCATCTTATTTAAAAGAGAGAACCAGAGAACTATGAAAACTGAAGTTGAAAGTTGGAAAGGTGTAACTAATACAGTCATTCTCCTGAGGTCATAGAAAATTGTGACATCAAGGACTCAAATGGAGAATAAGTCTTAAAAGAGATACCTCTCTTGGGAAATTGAAAATATGAAAGGAAAGGAAAATAAAAGTATATATAAATTCTTATTTTTCATGAAGTATAAGTAAAGGATATTTTCTAGCTTCTCAATGGAGGAAGTCACAGGTTAGGTAAGTTAGGGAGAGGAAGAAGTCAGATGAATGAAAACAGTTGGACAGTGTTTTGTGGGGTACTCATGGAGAATGGGATGAGAAGTCAATCGAGGAGAAATACATTATTCCTTGATGAATATGCAGTGAGTAGTATTTATCTCAGTGTGATGCTGTGTGTTTACAAGAAGAAAAAAACAAGAACATTTCTTTACCAGGTGAATGGAGGGGGTGGGCAGTAAACAAACTACTGAACTTAAAGGGCTACAAGATGAGAGTCAAAGGAATACTATACATTAGTACCTTGGCTCACAAACATTATTTTCAGTGAATAAATTGGCTTGCAAGCAGAAACGTTTGGAAACTTGTGTTTTTGTTTGCAAACTCTGCATCAGGTGACAAACACAACTGTGGCCATCTTTTCCAGAATCATGGAAGGAACTAAGTTCATGAACTGAGGCACACTGTATTTGCAGTCATTGCAAAATGAATTTAAAAATACGTGGAGGAATGTTTCTTGAAGGACATAACACTCAAATCATGCTTAGAACTTTGTCAAGAAAAGGTGGATGTTTCAGTGGAAATGGTTTTTAATGAGTTTAATAGAAAACATGAAGTTGAGCTGAGTCATGAAAAAAATGTAAGAAAAAAAAGTCTTTTAAGGTGTAGATGTACAGGGAGTACATTATAGGTCCAGAACTTAAAACTGATGGAGCCAAAATGTGGAAGCATCAAAATTACTCACTTTTCTCCTGGGACAGAGGCTTCTCGTAATCAGACCACATCTGGGTACTTTCCAGAGAAAGCCTTGCAACAGGTTAAAAGTTTGGAATTTTGCAAGCAATGTAACTAAAATAATGTTTTAGTGACATTATCACAACGAATGTGAAATACAGATCGAAAGGTAACACTGTAGGCATGAAGTACCAAAGACCTATTTTAAATATTCATCAATGCGAATTCAAGTGAGTTATGTAGTTACCAGGACAAAATCTCTAACTTTGCCATATTATCTTAGACTTATCAATTTTTCACATTTTTCTTATCTTCCATTGTCTTTGATCTTGGTCTTCTTCTTGGTCTGTTTCTATCAACCTTTTGTATGAGCTTTCCTACTTTCTGTTCAGACTATTCAGTGAATAGACATGCACACTTCATTCTCACCATAGAGAATTCCAGTACACTCTTGGCTTTTGTCATTCAGTTCCTAATGTTACTGCTATGTCCCAGTTCCTAATGTTACTGGTATATTCCAAAATACTTGCTAAGCTTCGCTAATGTTAGTATTACATATCATTGTATTACATAAACTCGATAAATTATTTGTTGAGTTTTGTGGTGTTAGGATTAAGGTAAACATGTTAGATTCTATATGGTTGTATTTGTGAGCGGAAGATAAGAATACTAGCTGTTGTAACTCTAAGTGTCTTACCATTTTTACTAATTTTTCACCAAATTTTTTATTAAATCTGAAAGTCTTTAATATTAAGGTCAAAACTCACATATATTAGTACTTTGGGGGAGTGAAATTTACATGAGCATTTGAGTCTTTTGTCAGGATTTGGGTGGACAACCTGAGTCTAACATATTGATGAATAGTTTTCTTTTTTCTTTTTTAAAATTATACAACATCTCATTGTATTTTTAGAGGTTCTTTTGTTTTATATATGATAAAGGGACATAGAGAAAGAGTGTTAGTTCTGAGGCTCCAAAATAAATGGAACTAATACACAAATCTCTCTTTTGAGTTCACTTAGCTAACACGAGCTCCAGAATGTTAGGCAGTGAGAATATTATGAATATGTTTTGTAGGTTAGTTTTTGTTTTGCTTTATCTTCAGAATGAAATCAAGCTATGTTTTCTAGACTAGCTTTGCACCCCTCAACCCAAAGAATCTTCCTGTTTAGTCCCTCACAGAAATTTGAGCCTACAGATGTATACCACCATACTGAACCTATAATGAATGTATTTTTTATAATTAGGTTTATTGGTATAATTTAGATAATACATGATCACATGCATTATAGAGAATTTGTACCTGTACATGATGTATCTTAGTTCCTCTTCTTTTCCCATTAACCTCCCCTCTCTTCAACCTTTCTTCCCCTCCTTATTTACAAAGCTTTGTTTCCATTTTATCGTTTATTTCATTCTCATTCTTTTCATTTCCCTTGCACCATCCCCTTCCCCCTTTCCCTTTCCCTTTGAACATTACTTTCTATTTCACAATATCTATTATGCATTTTGGTTCTTATTTACACTTTTAGTTTCTCACACCAGAGAGACAATGTGATGCATGCACCTGTGTCTGATTTTATTTCATGTAATAGTATGGTCTCAAGGGTATATCTATTTAGCTATAGATGTCCCCCTCTTCATATGTGAGTAGCACTTCATTACATATAAAAAAATTTTTTTATCCATTCATCAGTTGATGGGCGTTTGGGTTGTTTCCAAGATTTAGCTATTACTAATTGTGCTGCTATCAACATGAGTGTGCATATATTGCTGTGGTATGATGCTTTTAATTCTTTTGGAAAGATACTAAGAAGGGAAATAGCTAGTCTTCTAGTCCAAAGTTTTTGAAGAATCTGTACACTGATTTCCACAGCGGTTACACCAGTCTATACTCCCACCGACAGTGGAGAAGGGTTCCTTTTTCCCCATAGCCCCTTCAGCATACGTTATTGGTTATTTCTTGATCCTGGTTATTCTTTCTGGAGTAAGATGGAATCTCAGTGTTGTTTTAATTTGCATTTCTCTAATGACCAATGATGCTGAATATTTTTTCATGTATTTATTTGCCATTTGTACTTCTTCTGAGAAGAGTTCATTCATTTCATTTCAGACGCCCATTTTGGAATTGGGTCTTTAAATTTGGGGATGGGTTCTGATTTTTTTCAGTTCTTTATATGTTCCAGATATTAGTACTTTGTCTGAAGAGCAACTGGTTAAGATTTTTTTCCCACTTTGTGGGTTGTCTCTTCACTCTGTTGGCAATTTCTTCTACTGCAAAAAGCTTTTTAATATGATGAGATCCCAGTTGTTGATTCTTTGTAGTATTTCCCATGCAGTCAAGATTTTGTTCATGAAATCTTTGCCTCCATGTCTTCAAAAGTTCTACCTATTCTCTCTTCCAGCAGATTTAGTGTTTCTGTTTTAATATTTAGATCTTTGATCAATTTTGATTTTAACAGTGCATGGTGATATACATGGGTCTAGTTTTAGTTTTTGGAATGTGGAAAGCCAGTTTTTCCAGTACTATTTATTAGAGAGGCTGTCTTTCTTCCAGTGAACCTGTTTCGCCCCTTTGTCAAAGATAAGATAGCTGAGTGGAAGTTTTCTTTGAAGCATCAAAATGTTACTATTGGTTTTCATCTGGATAAATTGTTTTTGTATTTAACAAATTGCCTACTTCTGCCTTCTCTTACGGTGATTTAATGCCCCAAAATAATGAATATTAAAATATATGAGAATAAACAGATAAGAGATGAAAAACAAATCTCTGGATATCAGTCTTAGTTCTGAAATATCAACATATTGACATTTGTCATGCTTTCAATATTATTTGAATCTGTAATAGGCTTCCTTTGAGACTGTAATAACTAGTAACTTCCTATACTAGTTTATAAGTAGCTCAAAATTATTTTAAGTTACTTAAGACTTTAGAAAGTATAAATTCTCAGTGATTAATAGATAATGCAAATTGTACTAAAGGCAACAAATAAGTCAAAGTTGTAAATTTGACTTTTTAATTATAAATGTGATGTTTTATGAAATATTAAATCCTGCACTTGTGCTCTAACCCTACTAGTTCAAAGCTTTTTCTCTCTTTTTTCTTCAATGAAAGAGGACAAACTTGGCTTCATCTTGAGAGTTCAAGAAGAGGTATGTCTTGTTTACTTTTCTCTCATTGCTGGGACAAAATACCAACACCCAAAATGAAAGAAGGAAAGGTTTATTTAGCTCACTGTTTGTGGAGGTTTCAGTCCATAATCAGTGGGCTCCAAGGCAGGGTGGCATGGCACTGGGGCAACACTTAAAGCCAGCAAAAGCAGCCAGAACAAAAGTGGGCAGAACCAGCTTCTTCTTCTCCCATAAATTGTAAGCAGGCTACTCTTCGTCTACCTGCCCCCCCAGGTGGGTGTAGCACTCACATTACCTCTGTGCCCTCCTCTTGCACAAGCTGAGGATATTTATACAGTAAGGATCCTAGTTCCCTGCTGAGTCTCTTAGTTAAATTTCTGAACTTCTCAAGTTGACATAATGTATCAACCATAACAGGGTGAATAAAAGAATAAAAAGAAGTCATCATTCTGGAAAAATGAATTATTTGAAAGAAGACATCATAAAATTTTTTTATAGAAAATTGTACCTAACTTCATGATTAACATGATATTACATAATGTATTATCTAAATACAGCATAATGTTTCTTGCAGTTTTTGAATGACCACTTTCTTCAAGCATGACAGATTAAGTGAAAACAAAGGGAATGGACAAAAATAGGAGGGGTCACGAATGTGTATCTGTGGGAGGAAGAGGGCAGTACTTTGGGGGAGTGCAATTTACATGAGCATCTGGGTCTTTTGTCAGGTTTTGGATGGATGACCCGAGCCTGATATATTGGTGAATAGCATTAACAAAGGTCTGGTTGTCAAAGGCTAGGAAGAAAAATGCCATTAGCTACAGCAATGAGGTGATGCCTGTGTTTGGGGGGAAAAATGATACCTAACCGGCAATAGAAAATACTGAAATTATACCATCAGCAAAAAAGACGAAAAGAATGTGTGTATGTGTGTGTGTGTGTGTGTGTGTGTGTGTGTGTGTATTATATAGTCATATTAACTAAGTGGGGTATGAAGAAAAAGTCATTTTATAGGGAATGTACCTGTCTCTGAAGAAATGACCTGGTGAATTCAGTACATTTAACTCATAACACCATAATTTTACCAACATGACATTTACAATACTAGTTATAATTTTAAAATTAGAACTAAACAAAGGTATGTTTGAGTTTAAAAGAAGTTTGCCCTTTTGTTGGTCTCACCCTCTCTCTTTTTTTTTTTCTCTACAAACCATGCTGTCCAAAGTAGAGAACCATATCTAATCTCCCAATTAGGTCAGGCCCCAGGATAATCAATCTCCTTCACAGCAGATGCCTTGTTTTAGCAAATGAATGCTTGGTTTCAAAAGCAGTTTTGTGTTGAGAGAAGAGTGCAGTTGGCATGGGTGATTAGAACTCTTTTAAACTCTATAAAAAGCTTCTGTAGATTGTTTTGAGCCCACACTTTGTGAACTGAAGTAAAGGCTGTAAATTTCCATCTTGAAATGAATATGGTAGGGACTTTATACACCCTATGAGAACATCTACATGCATATAAATGGAATTATTTGAGGTCCAAATTTTTATGTTCATTTGAATTGATCTGTCATTTTGATAACACGTAAAACTAATGTGTCAATCTTCAGTAGGCGATCTTCATGTTTATTAAGTATATTCCCTAATAACTTCATTATCAGATTAGCATTGTTTAAACTGAAAACATGACACAATACCATGATTCTGGAGTTTGCCTCATTTGCACCACCTTTGTAACTTTCATTGTTTGGACTTCTTTTGAGTTAGTTTGTAAGTGTCTTCATTTCTGATGTCTTCTTAGTTCATATTTGTCTTATATGTAAATGTGTTGTATTTGAGACAACATTGAAATAAAGAAGAAATAGTTTATAAACAATGAATACTAAGTCAAAATAATTAACTTTATGTTGCTAACTTTATTTTTCTTTAATCTAGAATATATTAAAAAATAGTGAAATAAGTTTCAGTCTGGTATAACCTTAAAAACTGTAATGAAGGTGTCCATAAATAGTTCTAGATAATCATTATTCAAAATCTCGTTGAAACTTGTCAGTGATACTTGAAGGAATGTATTAAATAATTCAGGAGGCTACTTAAGTACCTATTTTATTTTAGGGGGGCAGATTACATTATCACTAGCATCAAGTAGAAACATTTACAGGGTAGAGGAGAAAAATGATTCACCAGATTACTCTGGAGTTTATAATTTCAATTTTACAGTTTAAAGTTCTATCAACTTTTGCCCTGTCTTAAAAGTTGTTTTGATCTGCCTAATCCATGGAAAGTTAATGTTTCCTGTAGTAGAGGCTGATAAGATGTCTGAGGAAAAATTAAGGCACATGATCTTTTAAAATGTTTTATGCTAATTACCATCGACACAGCTTATGTATCGGTAAAAGTATAGGATTAAATTACTTTTTAAGTGAGATTTTATGAATAAACTGGTAGATAAGGTAAGATAATTAGATATCTATACACAATTTTGCAAATATACACTTTCTTAGTAACAAACCAAAAACAACAACAAAAAAGCCACAGTGACAATTCATTTCTGTTTATTCTAATGTGAAATAGTAGTTTAATATGTTCTAGCAGAATGCTGATATACTAACAAGTCTTAATATTTTTAATCAAAAAAGAGTTTGGTGTACATTTTAGATTCAGAACTTGATTTACATATTATTATATGTAAAGCAGTTCCTATTTGATTTCACTTGGATTTTGACTTAGATTCCAGTGATTTTCAAAATGTAGAAATTTTCAAACTAAAATTCTGTCTTATCATAGAGTTCTTGAAGGTAAATTTATGCATGTGTTACTTCTTCTATATATATACAGGCACACAAGCACACACACAGACACACAAAATATGGAAGAAAATCCCAAAGAAATGTATCAAGATACTTAACAGTATCTCTGTGTGGATAAGTTTGGGTGATTTAAAAAAATCTTTATTATATGCTTACATTTTATGGTGATTTTATAACTAAAGAAAAATACAGCTATTTTCAGTTTCAAAACACATATAAACCCATCATAGGTGGTAGTTAGCGAACATTTTTTCATGACCTCATAAATCTGTGAAAACCTGCAATGGAAAAAGGCCTGCTCTCCCCTTGCTATTACTAATTTGGCCAGATTATATGTAATAACTGAAAAGAGTGTGCTGTGCTTACATCATCTTAGGAGTGATCTGACCAGAAACAATAAAAAGTAAACAGAAATTACACCTATCCAGGATCTTGGAATCTTTTTACCCTCTTAAAATTAATGACTACCAAAGAGCTTTTATTTATACAAGCTACATCTATTCATACTTCTTGCATTAGAAATTGAAACTGAGAATTTAAAAAATATTTATTTACACATTCATTTTCTGAAACAAAACTATATATATATATATGTATACACATGTTGAAAAGAGTGGATGTGCTACCTTTTTGTAAATGTCTTTAATGTACAGCTTAATAAAGCTGGATTCCTTTATCTGCTTCTGCATTCATTTGGTTGCAGTGTGGCATTTTGGTTGAAGTCTCAGAAGAAAATTTGGCTTCACACAAACATGCAATTAGAAAAAGGTAGACTATTTTAAGGATTTTTTTGAAATGATTATAGATATTCTTTAGTGTTACATTAATTTTCAACAAGAGAATTTGTTTAAAATAGTTTCATTGTGAAATCTGAAACTATAAAAATAAACTTTTAAAATCTTTCTCAAGGAAGATTTCCAAGAAAGTCTAAATTTTGCTTTAAAAACGTAATATTCCAATCAACAAAGCAACCCCAAATAGAAAACTTTGATTTTCATCAAAGTATTTTCGTAAATATTCAAGAACCACATGAATCTCTGATCTTGAGTTTTAAATTTTTAGATAAATTAGCTTTAAGGTTTATTATTTATTATATGAACTATCTTGTAAAACCTTTATTTTTTCATCATTTTGGAGGTAGCTTGATGTCAGGGGTTTCAAGGAAAACAATTACATAGAGGACATATAATTTATAGTACTATTTATAATGGTCACTCACGGAGTCAAATACAAAGAAAGTGTAAGAAATCTATCCACAACACTAAAGACCTAGAAAATCCAGCCAAAGGCCTGGATCCTGTGGCAATAGCCTGCATGAGTTCAGCTGAACACCTAGAGCCCTCAACAATGACTCATGCAAGTCTATTTCACGGATCTGCACTAGAAAGGCCCAAAGGTCAGCAGTGGAAGATAGAAAGTCTGTGCCAGCGGGGTGAAGGATCTGTGCTAGCAGACTGATGATTCTGTACTGGAGCCAAGAAGTGATGCTCAAAATAAGGACCAGGGCTTCCCTGAAAAGCACCACAGCCATCCTCAGTGACAGTGAGGTCCCGAGCTCCTCCAATGATGAGAAAGAACAATCGAGTACATACCAGAAAGACAGTGATAAACTTCTGGAGATTAAAGCATACGTCTTCCCTTCCAGAGCCAGGAAGTGATGCTCAAAGTAAGAACCAAAGCTCCCCCAAAATGAACCACAGCGACTCTCAGTGACAAGGTCCCAAGCTGCTCCGATGATCACAGCTGCATTCATATCAGAGGAACCAGCATGACAAGCTCCTCCAGCAGAACCAATGGCTCCAAACAACAACACTAAGGAGAACCCACAATGCTACTCTTCCTCTCTACATCTCCTTTTTATGCTGGCAGCGGTCCTCAGATGGGCTGTCCATGCTCTGCACCATGCTGATTCATTTCAGCTGGTGTTTAAGTTGACCACCAGTTACCAGTTCACTACAGTTGGTATATATTAATTATGCAAGTATGAACAGTTCAGGGAAAATATCTCATCAATGGCATTCTAGACATGTGCCATCCTTGTAAGTATAAAAGAAAGTATTTCTTAAACAAAACCAAAATATTGATTTCCAAAAGAAAATGTTTCAGTGGTAAATGTTTATACCGAAAACTAAAGCCAAAGTACACATTTCCTTTTATGACACTTGTATATGTCAGATATTATTAAAAATAATTTGGACATGCCCACACATGGTTTTTGGTGATGTCTCTCTTCTTTGTAAACATTTGCACAAAATGTCTGGACAATTTGCTGATTATAAAAATTCTTTTAAAAATCCATGTTTTCCAAAATCAAGGTTTGGTTGTTTCAGTATGAGATCTTCTCTTTTCAATGACAAAAGAAATAATGTCATTCTTTATTTACAGGTCAAATGGTGCTTCTAGAAGATGTGGCTGTCATATATTCATGATTCTAAGAAAATCATACTTTGTCCTCAGACCTGCCAATTTGGATGCCATCTTGGACTCGTTTCATTGCACCCACTGTGGCTTAAAATTATTTATTTGTACAGTCAGTTAATGTCTGCGTCCGTCATTGGAGGGAGGGAGGAAGAGAGGGAGGTAGGAAGGAGAGAGAGCAAGAGCAGGAGTGAGAGCGAGAGAGAAATCACCAAGAGACTGGCTTGAACAAAGGTAAGGAAAGAATAGGCAATGGGGCCAGTTCGCGGCTCGCTCAGATTGGCATTCTCCAAAAGAAGCATGCTCTGACAATGGGCCTTGACAGAAATTGTCCCTGAAAACAACAGAAAAATGAAAAGTGAGGCCAAGAAGGGAAGGAAAGCTTATGAATGTTTATCAGTAAAGGCAACCAGGACCCAAGCAGGATACTGGAATCTTCTGGGGGCTTCACCAGGAAAGGTTTCAGACAGCTTTCCTCACCACTTTATGCCCAGGCCCTGGCACATAGACACATGGTAGCATTCTATTCTAGTTGCTGAATAGACGAATAAATGAATGCTGATGAGTATTTGCATACTTTGAATGTTCCAGAAAACTTTCCTACACTTTTATGCTTTTGGACTTCTTCATTCTTAAACTTGGTTTGTAAGATGACTCAGTTTTTTGTTAAGTGTTTTCAGGTTCTTGGCTATCCCATTCTTTTCTTCAGCCATGGCTTTTTTTGTTTTGATGTCGATGTGGTAAAGGCAAGCGATCAAAGTAAGTTCTGCATTGCTCTTATTGCTTTTCTTTGTTTTACTCTCAATTGGCTCTGAATTAGCCATAACATCTATGATTGTAAAATCTAAGTCTCCAATCCCAGTATCTCCCTCAAATGGTGGTTCAGCATCTTACAAGTATTTCTGGGCATCCCAACCAGATGCCCATCCTTGGAAACTCATATATTGGTCCATGAATAAAACATTATCTTTCTTTTTTTTTTTTTTTTTAAAAATCACCTTTCATACTAACTCAGTTATCATTTGTGCTTGCTTGTACATCTCATGGCTCTCCCTCTGCCAACTCTCCTCTGTCTGTCTCTTTCTTTCTCTGTCTCTCTGTGTCTCTCTTTCTCTCTCTCTCTCTGTCTTCCTCCCTCCATCCCTACCTCTCTCCCTTCCTCTTTCTCGTTTTTTTTTCTTCCTTTTTCTCTCCAGTGCTAGAAACCAAATCTAGGATACATGCTACATAAGAGCTCTACCACTGAGCTCCAAGCCCAGTCCTTTATAATCTCATGTGTGCTTGAAATTCTACATAGAAATAAGTTAACTCTTCAGTTCTTTCATTGCTCTGTATTTAGGAATTCAAAACACAAACCAATCTTGGTTTGCCTTTCTAATGTCATTAGAAAAATCTCCCCTCCATATGTCTGCTCCTGAGAGAGCAGAACAACAAAGTCTTTTGCATCATCTGACCATCTTTCTTCAATACTGTGCCAACCTGTACATTTTTCACCAAAAGTATCTTGACTGCAGTCAGTACTGCCTTTATCCTGGGATGGGATAAGTTGGAGATGCTCTAAGTATTACTGATAATATCCTTCAAGAAGCATTAGTCATGAATTTCTGCGGCTTTTTTTTCCCCCTTTGGGTGGGACCTTCCAGAACCTTTCAGTGTGCTTGAATACTGGTTGCACGTGCTGATAACTGTCTTTAATACATCCTGTATAGCTTTCTTTCCCTTCTTGGGTTCACTTTTTCACTTTTCGGTTGTTGCTTTTAGGGACTACTACTATCAAGTTATGGTCTCAGGGTATATTTTTGGGGAATACCAGTCTCACTCAGCCACAAACTGATCTCGTTATTGAGTTTACCTTTGTTCAAACTAGTTTGTTGGTGATTCATTTCTCTCTCTCTCTCTGTGTAGCTTGTCTCTGTCTCTTTGTCTCTGTCTCTCCTCCTGCCTCCCACTTAATAGATATGCTATCACAAAGTTCAGTTAACAGTACCTTGAAATGTTTTATGGTGGGTTTTTTTTTTTTTTTGGTGGCACTGGGGATTGAGCTCACGACCTCTTGCTTGCCAGGCAAGCGCTTATGCCACTGAGCTAAATCCCCAGCTTATGGTGGCATTTTTTTAAATAATGCCCCATTACATACCTACCATCATTCTGAACCCAATTGGCCTATCAGTATGAGTACAATTTCTACTATTTTCTGGATCCTGGTTCTTTCTTTGGGTTATTTAGCTCGCAGTTCTGTAGGTTGAAAGGTCAAACAGCATGGTTTCAGCTTTTGCTAGGGACCCCCTCACTGCATCACATTATGGTAGACAGCATCAGGTCAGGTGTGTGTGTGTGTGTGTGTGAGAGAGAGAGAGAGAGAGAGAGAGAGAGAGAATCACATGATCACATGACAATGCAAGAGGCCAGAGAGAAACTATGGTACAGCCAGGCTTGCTTTTTTACAGCACGCTTGTGAAAACTAACCAAAGTCCTGTAAGAACTACAATTCCTTATGAGTTCATTGTTTCAATGACCTAACCACTTCCCACCATACCCTGCCCCTTAAGGGTTCCACATCACCATGCTGAGGATGAAGTTTCTCAAGCCATACCCGAAACAGTACCTGACCTCAGGTCCTTCCCTCACATGTGTGCATTGATCAGTACTTCATTGAGTTCTCAATGGGACCTTCTTGGTATCTCAAAAGTTCTCTCTTTGAAATACTTTGTTATTTCCAATACTCAATAATGCGAAGTGTAACCACTTTTACTTTTCTGAGTTCTCAATTTGGTTGCTTCAACTCAGGGAGATGCCTGGGCTTTGTCTGGGCTCCCCCTCCCTGTATCACAACCTGGAAACTTTCTTCAGGCAGTGAGCTAAACAATCAAAGGACTTACTTCTAGTTTCCCCTAATGCTCAAGATTACTGCCCTTCACTACCTCATATCCAATGTTCAGAGTTGTGTTTCACATGTTTTGTCTACTTTACAACTGTTTCAAGAAAGAGCATAGCATCTGCTAGGTAATTTTGAATAGAAAGTGTTAGTTATTTTTCTCTTGTTGCTGAAACAAAATACCCAACACCCAAACTTAAAGCAGGAAAGTTTTATTTAGCTCAGTTTGTAGAGGTTTCTGTCCATAATCAGCTGATTCCAAGGCAGGGTGGCATGGCAGATAGGCATCGCAGAGGAGAAACAGTTCATGGCGGGCAGAAGGTAGAAAATCAAGCAAGGGATGACCACAGCTCTTTTTATCTTTTATTTCTTATCCAGGATACTTAGGGCAAGTAGTACTTGCATTCTTAATCCTAGTGCCCTTGACCCAAGAATTGCACTTTGAATCAATTCCAGTGTTGCATTCTACATCCAGCTGCCTCTGAAAAAGATGCATCTATGACCTCATAAGGCTTTGTAGGGACATCAAGACACAAGGTATAATAGAAGGGAAGTCCCATTGATTCATTTTCAAATGCTGTGCCAGTTTTACATTTCATGTAAGCCCCACTTGGTTGTGGTATATTATCCTTTTTATATATTGCTAGATCTGGTTTGTTGAATAATTTTGTATCTATGTTTATAAGGGATATTGGTTGTTCTTCTGCAGAGTCTTTATTTGGTTTTGTTTCTGGTTAATATTGCTTTCTCAAAATGAACTTGGAAGTGGTTTCTCCTTTTCTAATTTCTGAAAGTATAAAATTTACATTTTTTCTTTATTAAAAACTGTTGCACTTTACTAGTAGAAATGTCTGGACTTTCAGTTACCTTAGAAGGTTTTTTTAATGGCAAATTTGATTTCTTCAATAGACACAGAAGTATTTTGGCTTTTTCTTCTTAAGTGAGATTTGATACTTTGCCAGCTTTAAGGCATTGGTCAACTTTAGGTAACTTCTTGAGAGCTGTATCTGTGGAGTGCTGCAAAAGTTAGACTAAAGTAGATTCAAGAAGTCTTTGAAGAATTTCAGTACATAGGAGTAGCACTAATGTAGTAGTATTTGAGCATAATTGAGTTCAAGAGAAGGCTTTTGATTTTTTTAATATAAGGGAGATGAAAACACATGATAAGAATAACCCAGTACAGAAGTTTGGTTTCCCGTGGGCAATTCATTAAATTGTGTAATCAATTAAGATGAAAAGTATACACAGTGGTTTCAAATCACAGAGTGGAATGCAAAAGAGTTTTAATATTAATTTAGTCCACTTTCTTTTGGTCTTTCATCCTTGCATTCTAGACTAACACAGGTTACTGAGCTGTACTCAGTCAAGAACAGTTTCTGTTAAACAGTTTCTGTCAAAACAGTTTTCCTTAGAAGGAAAACTCTGTTTTATTTCCTCAAGTTTTATTCTGAAATGAAGATTATTATGATTGAGGAGTATGTTAGTCAGTGTCCCACTATAACAAATACTTGAGATAATCAAAGAAAAAAGGTTTTGTGGGACTCAGATTTCAGACATTTCAGTACATGATTGCTTGTCCCCATTGTTCTGGGACCTGTGGTGAGACTGGCCAGCATGGTGGAGTGTGTGGCAGGGCAAAGAGTTCACCTCATGCCCAGGAAGTGAAAAGAGAAGAAGAGGAAAGAGCTTGGGACCCACTATTCCCTTCAAGGGCACATAACGCCAATCACTTGAAGACCTTCCAGCAACCCCTGTCCATTAAACCTTCGGTCGCTTGCCGAAAGTACCAAATTGGGGACCAAGCGTTTGGCATATGGACCTTTGGCGCATTCCAGAGCTAAACTAAAGTGCACAGTAAGACATTTCTTACTGTCCTTCCCATTTCCTCTGTGCTCCTACTGCATGACATTTTGCTTCTAAAATGAGAAACAGAAAGTCAAGCTGATAATTTTTATTCAGTTCTATAAACAATCACTGAATGAAGATAACCATATACTTTAATGCCCTTGGGGGAGAAGTGAAGGTATTAGCAACTGCTGTGAAGTCAGTCATGCAAAGATGATCAGGTAAGACATAAGACCTGCTGGATGATGTATTACTCAGCTTTTTCTATGCTGAGACACACACTATAAAGGGGGGAATTAATTTGGGGGAATTATGAGCTTTATAAATTAGGCCCATAATTTCAGAGAGTTTAGTCCATAGTCAGGTGGCTCCAAGGCAGGAACATCATGAAGCAAAGCTGCTCAGCTAATGGGGGTTACCAAGCAGAGCAGGAAAAGAGCACAAAAGAAAGGATCAGGGATCAGATATTGACCCTAAGCTCACACCCCCATGACCCAACCAGACACCCCCAGAAATTCCCCAGGATGGCACCTGAGCCAACAAATTTTTTTTTTTTTTTTGCGGCACTGGGGATTGAACTCATGACCTCACGCTTGCCAGGAAGGCGCTTAGGCCACTGAGCTAGATCCCCAGCCCTGGTGTTTTTGAGACAGGGTCTCACTGTGCCATTCAGGCTGGCCTTGAGCTCACTTTGTAGCCCAGGTTGGTCTTGAACTCACAACGATCGTCCTGTCTTAACCTCCTGAGTGCTGGGATTACAGGCGTGAGCCACCACGCCCAGCTCTGAGCCAACGAATTGACTATTGAGTTTAACTATCACAGTTGAGATCAATAAATTATCCTGGGTTAGCCTAGCCATCATGTAAAAAGCTAGAATGAGAGTTACCGACACGAATAAAATTCCAAGAGGGAAAAGATTTTAATGCTAGTCTGTGAACAGTGTGACAGAACAGTAACAGAAAAATGTGTTGGTGTAGGATGAGATCTCAGATGTAGGCAGGGTCAAATTACTAGGACTTGTGGGCTATAGATAAAATATTAGATTTTATTCTGGTTGGTCCTAAACAAAGGATTTCTGTTTTTAAAAAATCATTCAGGCTACTGCAGAAAAAAATTGATTGTAACAAGGAGGAATGGGAGCTGATAGCAGGTGATTGTGATAACGGCAACAATGGTATTGCAGACTGAAGAGAAGATAAAGTCGAAGTTAAGTAGGTGGAGTGAGAGTGTTGTGGACACAGAATTAAAATTTTAAAATTAGACTTGGGTTCAAGTTTTGAAAATTACTAGTATATGACTTTGGACATTTCCAAGGCTTTCCCACCTTGTTTCCCATCTACAGAATGGAGTTTATAGAAAGGTTAAAATAACAAATTAAAACAAATAAAAGGTCATGTTGCAAGCATTCAGTAATAGTAGCTGCCAAAGTTTTGTCATTGTAGTCCCCAAACTAATCTCCCTATGTCAGTTCTCTTTCTGTATCAGACACACATTTACATTGCCTCTAGAACTGTTTTTGTTTTTTAAGCCATAGATGGCATCACACGTGTGCTTAAGAAACTCCGTAAGTCTTGCTTATTAAAATTTCATGACCTATGTTCAGGATATCCACCTGTGTTTGCATCCTCATTTATCACATAACTCTTTCACCATACACTATAGGCTCTGGACCAGTGCTTCTCAAACGTTAAGGTCCTTTCATTATCAGGATCTTGTGAAAGTGAAAATTCTGATTTAAAAAGATCTGTATAAGACCTGGGGCTCTGTGTTTTCAACAAGTTTTTACTGAATGCTGTGTCTACTGACCTGTGGACCACACTAGGAGACACAGCACTATAGTAAAGCTCCTGCAAGGTTATTTTGTGTCCTCCATAACTTTGTTTCATCTAATTAGTCTGATCTCATTGTCTAGAGTGACCTTTCTCCATTTCTTTGGTAATGTAATCATTTTCATCTTTCGAATTCTATCTAACTTGAGGTCATTTTCTCTGTGAGACATTCCTCATACCTCCATTCCATTTACCAACTTACCTCCCCAAGTGTTTGCCTTTTCCCTTCCATGTATATTTTTGTACTGCAGTTGGTATTTAGATTGTGGGTCTTTCTTGTTGTACAGGACTCCTTGTGTCAAGTGTTGTACTTTTTGTTTCTTCAGGAAGTTGCACGACTTCTTGCACAATAAGTGAAACTGTATTGTGTACTTCTGAAAAACATTGAATTACTGCATAAACAATGTTTCTCCAGTAGCTGGGTGTGGTGGTGCATGCCCATAATCCTGGGACTCAGTAGGCTGAGGCAGGAGGATCATGGGGAATTTAACCATGCAACCTGGATTGCAAACTGAGTTCAAGACCATCTTGAACTGCAGGCAAAACTTTGTCTTAAAAAGAAAAACAAAACAAATCACTGTGTTACTCCGGGTAAAAGAAAAAGGTTTTTTTTTTAAACATACATTATTAATTTAATATTTCTTTATATGAAACATGTCTTAAATTTTCTTCAGTAGTTCATATATTGAGTTGATTAACTCTTAACAAGTTGATATTTCTTTTCCAGTCAGGGAAAACTCAGGCTTTCTCTTAGACGATCCCAACAGAAATTCCTAAAGGTTATTTGCACTTTGGCTGATGATCTCTCGACTATATTACCAGAAGTAACAATAGTTAAAACATTTTTGCCTAAAGTTGGTGTTAAGAACTTTTACTTAGAGTAACATAGTGTTTTGTCTTTTAAACATTTAAATGCTGTTCTTTAAAAAGGGTAGGCATGCTACTTGTTTATGTTTTAATAACAGTAGCCAAATTTTGTAAAAATTTATTTCAAACTTTTAAAAATCATGTTTGTGGGCCTAAGGCTATAACTTAATAGTGGAGCACTTGTTTGATATGCTCAAGGCCCTGTATTTGATCCTCAGCACTGTAAGTAAATAAACTAACAAACAAAAAAATAAATATCATATTTATAAGCAGGGGGTAGTGGTGTATGGCTGTAATCCTAGCACTTGTGAAGCTGAGGCAGGAGGATTGCCATGAGTTCAAGGCCAGCCTGGGGAACATAGTGAATTCAAGGCCAGTCTGAACTGTGTAGCAAGATCTTGTCTCACAAAAATTATACACACACACACACACACACACACACACACACACATTATTTAAACGATACATTTAGGAATCACATTCTACCAAAAGTTTCAAGGAGTGTTTGTGGAACTTAACTTTCATTCCTCAAGACTCCTTCTTCAGTCTTTATGAAATTTTATGAAGTAGAGATATCAGGTTTGTTCTGTCCTCATCATCGCTCTCAGTTCCCAACCAGGAAAATTCTTTTTTGAAGGCAATGAAAATTCCTTGCTTACCATGTAGCATAAAATGAGAACACCCCTTAAAATGGCTAAACTAGAGCTACGGTTACATATCAGCAGGTTGGAAGGCTCCATTCTCAGGATGGATGAATTGTGCTTTTCCATATACACAACTCTTGGCATTGCTGATTTTAGTTAAATAGACTTTCATATTTTAATTTACATAGCATTAGCACTTTACCCTGAGAAGCCACAGTTGATAGAGACATTTCTTTGTCTGTTCTCATTGCAATTAAAAAAAAAATCCACAGGGCATTCATTTACACTTCTAAAAGTGATAGGCAGTGTTTTTGTGCCATTTTCATTTGCACTGCTTCTGATCTTACCATCACTAATTAAAAAGGGAATTTAGGGCAGTATAAACAATGCTCTTTGGCTATACTTCTTTTTTATTTTTTATATTTATTTATTTATTTTTTGGTGTGCTGTTCAAAAAGAAAGGGCTTGTGGACAAAGAATAGGTTATGTTCTTTATGGCTTGGCTCTCCGGAGGACTTAGAGTTTACCATTTACACCTTCCTTTGTGGAACTTTCTTCTAGTTTAGCTCCTATAACATCATTCTGTCCTACTTCAGCTAGGAAGGGTGCTCTTACACCAATCACTTTATTGGATCTTCAAATCTGAGTATGATTTCAGTATGAGAAAAGGAAGTAATCGGTTATGCCTAGTAAAGAAATGACTGTCAGCAGAAGGGTGTAGGGAGAATATCAGGAATAATCTAGAAGCAGTTCAGTGACCAACCTTGTTGAATAGTAGTAAGTAACTGAAAAAGGAAGTTGGGAACCAGTTAGTGTGAAACTTAAATTTAAAGCAAGTTGTTTGAACTTTATTCAGTACACACTGATGCTATTGATGGACTATTTTTTAAAACTGCAGTATGATGGTTATGTTAAATTTGGGTGGCCAAAGATATGAGACACTCTGGGACTAAAGTGATATTCAACAAGTAAGAAAATGGAGGAAGATGCACAATATGAAATTGAGGCTTGGAAAACGAACCCACATATATAGTCCTAAACTCATAAGATTAGGCAGTAAAAGGCCAATTTTAATAACAGGAATTATTATTTTTGCTCAAGAATAGCAATAAAGAACACTAAATATCAATGCTGTATATCAGGAAACTCTCAATGCACATCACAAAATTTTCTTATTTGGTGTATTACTTCACAGTGAGGCACAAGCTCTGACTACAAGTAATCATGCTGTATTGGTTACTTTTCTCTCATTGCTGAAACAAAATACCCAATACCCAAAGATGAGGAGGGAAAGATTTATTTAGCTTACAGTTTGTGGAGGTTTCAGTCCGTAATCAGCTGGCTCCAAGGCAGGGTGACATGGTGAGGGGCAACAATTCAAGGTGTCAGAAAACATCAAAAGCAACAAGAGCCAAAGCGGGAAGAGCAAGCCTCTTTTCCTCCCTTGTACTGTATGCAGACTACCCGCCATCTCCCTGCCCTCCTCTTGTACAGGTTCAGGATGTTTACAAAGTAAGGACCCTGGCCCCTGTTGATTCACTTAAACTTCTAAACTTCTCAACTTGACACAATGAACAACATCCTAGTGGTAAGAGCATGTCCTCTACACCCCAGGATATAGAAATGCTGAGTTAAGCTTCTAGACTTCTCATGTTGACACAGTGTATCAACCATTACATACCGTAAGAAAATGGTTTATCATGGTTGAGGAAATAAACTAGAACCCAGAAGTTACTTGCTGAGGTTCAAGATAGGTTCCCAGTTCTGCAGTTTTTATGTGGGATGAGGTGATATAAGTTAACTATAGAGGCTGAGATTTTTAGGCCAGTTAACTGAGCAGAAAGTAAAGAGGAAGACTAAAGCCAGAAGCTCACTTTGATGCATCAGGTCAACATGATTTGACTGCGATTGTCTCAGGCATATTCCTAGTGCACTGAGTCATGGGTGTGTTTGGTGATGAAGGAGGCTATAGGCTTTAGGTGATCCAGCTGTCCATGCTAGATCCAGATCTGGAAAAGCCAAAATTGCCATGACATTGAGGTTGTAAACTGCTACATGGCTTAACCCACAGTAATTGGTATAGCTTTGAGGAAGAAAAAAATGCAACAGAATATACAGGAGGTTTCATATAATGTCTGTATTCTCTGGAATACTCTTTAATGATTTTTTGATAATGTTCAAATGTAGTAGCCTATTGAACTCCCTACAGTACTAAATAAATGGCTCTGTAATATATTATCTCTTGTAGTTCTCTACATGGATTTACTGTTACAAGCAATTTGGTTTGTACACTGTTCTGATGCAATGCATGCTTTCCATTTGATGCTCCTTTTCTTACAAATCCTTCTTCCTAGAATACCTCTTCTTACTTGTACCTATAAAATCCTCTAAAGCCAAGGAAAATCATTCATTTTCTCTATTTTTCAGCATATAGTAAGTACTTTATTAATATTAGACTTCCACCTAGCCATAAAATATTTGCTTGTCTTCCTTCCTATGAGATTTCTTCTTTGTCCACATGTTTCAAGATGACAAGTTGCTTGACCATCTATTTCAGGACTGTGCTAAGTGCTAGAGAAGACTACATCTTCTGTAACAAGTTCTGATCTTACTATTTCTTAAGTTATAGGAAATGCTATACTTGTATGTGTTAGTCTTCTTGGATTACTATGGCAAAAAAATGGGCAATGTAAACAATGGAAAGTTATTTCTCAGTTATATAAGCTTGGAAGATCAAGATGGTGGCTGATCCAGGTCCACTTTCTGGCTTATATAGTTGTATTCTCATGCAGATTATCTGGAGTGTCCTATTCTGTAAAGATACTAATCTCATCATGGGGTTTCTATTTCATGACCTCATCTATACCTAATTACTTAATTCCAACATATTAGGATTAATTCAGTCCATGAATTAAGAGGAGAAACAAATATCTAGTCCATGATATTCCATTCCTGGCCCCCTAAAATTTACCTTCTTCTCAAATACAAAAAAACATTTCATTCAAATATCCTCCAAAGTCTTAGCTGATTTTTGGCATCAGCTAAAAAAATCTAAGTCTAAAGTTGCGTTAGTCACTTCCCCATTGCTGGGACAAAATACTTGAGATGTGTAAGTTAAAGGAGAGACTTATTTCAGCTTATGGTTTCAGTGGATTCAGTCTATGATTGATTGGTTCTAACCTAGGAATGACATGGTAGATTTGCATGGCAGGGGAAAGCTGCTCAACACACGACATCCAGGAAGCACACGGAAAAGGAGAGGAGCTGGTATAAAGGTACCTCTTTCCAGGTCACACTTCAAGTGATCCACCTCCTCCAACTAGGCCTTAATTCTTAACAGCACATTCAGCTATTGAATAGCTGAACAAGTGAGGTTTTGGGGGTATATTTTACATATAAACCATAAAAGTACCTCTCTAACTACCATCTAAATTAGATATGGGTGATGCTTTTGGTACAGTTCACCGTGAAGCAAAATTCCTCTTTAGTACACACCTGTCAAATTAGATAAGTTACGTACTTCCAAAATACATGGTGGGATATGTTTAGGATAGGTATTCCTATTCCAAGAAGCACTAATAAGAAAGAATAAAGGGATAACAGGCTCAAGCAAGTCAAAAATCTAAGGGAAATCTCATTTTATATTAAGCAGAAATGGCAGTGTTTTTTGCTGATAGTCTGTCCACTGTGCCCACTAGGTTGGTGAAAGGTCCCACAGCATGACGCCCCCCTGTAGGCAGGCGGTGCTCTGACTCTCTGCAGTTCATCCTTTGAAGGCAGTGTTGAGGCAACCATATTACCTGGGCTTGCACACTGAGGGCCAGTCTTGAGAGAAGCATCCCCGATGGTCCTTAAATTGCCTTTGTTGTTCTTCCTTCTTCTAATAGTGTGACACATATTCACAGCAGAATAACTCTATGGTCCCATCTTATAGAATTCAAAAGTGTGATAACTTTCATTCGTCCTACTTTTTCTGTCACCTCTAATTCAAACTGGCAATATATTTCAGGTATAACCCTATTTGTTCTTAGCCTCCAGTGAAATGGATGATTAGGCTCATGACACTTTTACTTGTGACAGTTTTCTTTGAAAGATCTTTCTCTCTCTCTCTGTCTCTCTCACTCTCACTCTGTCTCTTGCAATATGGATATACTGAGAATTTTGCATATCTCCAAGCTCTGGTTCCTTTCTATTTAATAGTTGTAATTTCAATTTATCTTTCTCCTGTTTCATTTTATTTTAAAAGAGGAAGAACCAAGCCACCATTTCAACATTTTGCTTAGAAATATTCTCAGCTAAATAATTTTAATGTTTACAAGTTCCGCTTTCCCTAAAACACTGGGCATCACTACAACCTATTCAAGTTCTTCATAAATTTATAGTAAGGATTTCTTTTTGTCCAGTTTCCATAGTATATTTATTTCCATTTGTGTTCACACCAGAAAGACCTTTATTTCCATATTTCTACCAATATTCTGTTCATGATTATTTATGTATTCTCTATGAAGATGGAAGTTCTTTATATGGGTTTCCTTTTCTTTGTGAATCCTCCCTAGAATCATGTTTAGAGCCCACATTTTTGGCATATACCTCAGAACTCCAGGATTTACCCAATAGTCAGTCTTGAAGCCACTTCCATATACTTAGGTACTTGTTAAGGCAAGACTTCACTTCTTGGTACTATTGGGACCCAACAATTCTAAATATTGATGTATGCAATGAAGAACTTCCAAATACATGAAACAAAAGTTACAGAACTGTAAGGGGGAAATAGATAAATTCATTGCTACAGTTGGAGATTTTAGCACTTTCTCTCAGTACTTATTACCAAAAAAAAAATTTGGGAAGATTTTAGTTTTAAACAACAACCAACTTGACCTAATTGGTATTTATAAGCGATCTCCAGCTAACAACAACAGAAGCATAGTGTTCTGTGGTACAGAAAGAGTATTGCTTCAGATATATGTTATGCTGAGAGATAAACTGTTTTAAAAATATTTAAGTCACATTATGTTCTCTGACAGCAGAGGAATTAAATTAGAAATAAATAGAACGCCATCAAGGTAAATTTCTAATATTTAAAAACTAACTAGCATACTTTACACCATGGATCATATAAGAAATAAAATGGACAATTGTAAGATATTTTTGACTGAGTAAACTAAAACATGATCATTATATTTGCAGACTATAAACAATGGTAAATAAAGAGAAAGTCAGAAAATATAGAAACACTTTCAGGAAAGAAAAAATATCATCAAAGACTTAAAATCTAACCTTAACACACTGCTAAAGGGGAAAATTAACCCCAAAGTTAGCAAAAGGAAGAAAATAACAGTAGAAACCCAAGAAATAAAAACATAAAAATAACAAGAAATTAAAAAACAAACACTGATTATTTCAGACCATCAGTAAAGTTCATAAATTTCTAAGAAGAGTAGCCAGGAAAAAAGCGAGAAAACATATATTGGCACTACCAGGATTGAGAGGATCACTACCACTACATCTTATACCAATATTTATGAAGCTACCGGAGGGTATTATGTATAATTTAGCAATGATAATTGAGATAAATAAAGCCTACAAATTACTTGAAAAATACAAACTCATTAAAGAAGAAATAAATAAGCCAAACAGTTCTTATCTATTAACTCTATTAAGGGAATGGACTTTGTAGCTAAAAACCTTCTCACAAAGAAAACAACTTGCCAGGATGGCTTCGCTGGTGAATTCGACTAACCATAATTTTATGCAAATTCTTTCAAAACTTGAAGAGGGCACACATCCAATCTATTCTGAGGTCAGCATTACTCTGATGCCAAAATCAGAAAAAGACATTCCATAAAAAGAAAAACTTCAGAAGAAGTATGATAAACATACTTGCAAAAAATTCTTGACAAAATTTTAGAAACATAAATACTATATCCATGTATATTTTTTTTCAAAATTAACCCAGAGCTTGGTTTAACATTTGACAATCTATCAATTTAATACACCAAAATCAGTTCAATATGTGCAGAAAAATCATTTAATGAATTTCAATATCCATTCAGGATTAAAATCTTTCCAGAGAAGTAGGAATGAGGAGAGCTTTCTTAGCCTGATTAAGAGTTACAAAAACATCTACAATTAATATTATGCTTAATAATGAAACATTGAATATTTTCCTCCCTGAGATCAGGAATGACTGAGCGTTGTCTGATCTCACCATGTCTATTCAATATTATAGATTCTAACCAACACAACAAAGCAAGGAAGAAAGCAAAAGGAAACTATCGATGATTCATACACTAGTATAAATGTAAAAGGCCCTGTTTTAATATTTCTTGATAGCTTTGACTTTAGCTTCTCTAACCTAAATATTTTTCATTTTAAGTATTTTTTTAAACTTTGGAGACTTAAGGAAACATTACTTTTTTATTATTTTTAAAAGTTTGTTGATAAGTGTCCAAAATAAATTATTTTTGAGTTGTCAATGCATGCACGATAGTTGTGTACACACCCATATGCTCCAGAATGACATTTCAGTGACAGAGTGCAGATAGTAGTTCCATGAGGTTATGTCATCTAGTGAGGTCGTAGCCTTCTCAGTTTGTCCACTCGGGGATGATTGTGCAGTGATGAAGCTGACTCACAACACACTTCTCATTATGTGTCCCCTTCTCGGCAGGATGCATGGCTCTACATTAATCAGCTGATTTCACATTAGCTAGGAGGGTCACATAAAGTGCCTTTTAGTCATAAATTTCTGACTAATGTACATATTTAGTAAATTACTGCCAGAAATGGATGGAAAGGATGATTCAGACCAAGGAGAGTTTGAAAATAAGATAAGAAGTGGCTGCCTGAGGGTCAAATGGGAAGTTTACTTCTGTGATATCATCATGCTGATCTCATCAGGCTGTAGTTTTTAAATGTCCATCAGTTAATCTTTTTTTCCTGTTTTCTGTAACTCTCTTATTTTCTTTCCTTCTCTTTTTCCTTTACTACTACTGCATTCAATCTACTCAGCAATACTTAGATACTATATCTGCTGCTCAATGTGTCAAGTTAAACACTCTCACATATAAAATATCATCTTTACTCTAGTAATTATTTTCTGTAATATAGATAAGCTCTTTAATTTGGCCATATTATGCAATAAATCCTGTTTTGAATATTAATTTCTCAGAATACATATAAATGTCCTCAACTGCTATTAAATAAATAATTTTTAGGTACTGAGTTCCTTTCCTCTGTATTCAAGGCCTCAGGGAATCATTGTATTTGCAGAAATTTTCTTCAAAATCCCATTTCTGATGGCTTCTCTATGAGACAGTGGAAAAGGACCATGAACATCAAGTTTACTTATGAGATCCAAGTATGACGACATAATGGAATTAATAACCTTATCTTAGTCAGTGGAACCCGAGAGTAAGCATGTTTTTCTCTCTAGTATACTGTTGTCTGTCTGTAAGCAAGATAATAAAGGTGGGTCAAAATAAACAGGCCTAATGAGTGAGTTATAGAAGCAACTATCCTCCCTTTGCAAATAAATGCTCTACCATTTTATGAATTTTCAGTCATGCTTCTATTTCCAATTCTATAACAAATTGCACAAATCTTCCTTTGAGGAGATGGAAAAAGCAAGACTCTTAATGGCCAGTAAGTCTCCAAATTATTTTAAGATATTTCCCTTCTTAAGAGGCTCCTGCAGACTTGTGTTACTCTGCAATGTGTAACCCCTGTCAATACTGGGAGGATTTACTGGCATCAATGTGCTTCTATCGTCTTGGTGTCAGAAATGCTCTCTGAGATAACAAAATATCATATTTACTAAGAATCAACTGTATGTTCAGCACAGTTCTGCATGTGTGATGATTATAATCTCTTCTAAAGTTCAATAACAACTGGATGTAAGAGATTCTGCCTTTTTTTTTCTTACAGATAATGGAAGTAGAACATAGAAAGTGTAAGTAACTTACATACTCTCATGCAGCTGATAAGGAAGAGAACTTTGTACCTCTGTGTTTTGGCCCTGGGGCTCTCATTTTCTTAACTACTGTGTTATCATGCTCACTGGTCATATCCCACTCATTATCTTCAGCTACTGGTACATATGGCATGTCATTATTTTTTTTTCAAAGATCCTACCTGGCAAAGATTTGAAAGAACAAAGAATTTCATGTTTAGCTATTTTCTTAAGCCACTTTAATCATTGCTGAGACACTGTACCTGACACCCAACTAAAAGGAGGAAAGATTTATCTTGGCTTATACTTCAGTCCATAGTTGACTGGCTCCAAGGCAGGATGACATGGCACAGGGACAGGGTAGAGGAATAGCTACTCATGGCATGGCGTCCAGGAAGCAAAGTGCCTTAAGGGTGGAACCAGGGAAAGAGATAAACCCTCCAAGGAAACACCCCTAGTGACCTCTTTTTACCAGATTCCAGCACCTAACAAATTGGCACTAAGCCCCCATAATTCAATCATCTACCAAAACCCCTGCCTATGATCACATAACTCTTTATGGCGATATCTAGATAAACAGCCTCATACCCATATTGTAAATCTCCCAAAAACAACAATCAAATAATCAGAGGTAAACACATATCACAAGTAGTACTCATTTAAAAAGAGAAATACAAATTGTTCTAAGGGTCTATTCACTATGATAAGTAGGAATCTATAGGAAACAAAAGGCAGATCTGACCAGCGACTTGGGTTTGAAATGCACATCGTGCTTTTCCCCTTCCAATTAGGCATCCAGGTTAGTTTCCTATTTTAGCTATTGTTATCCTTTGCAACTGTATCCAAAATTTTACATATGTGTTTATCATAGTGCTGTTGCATATATGTGAATTAGAAACAGTGCCTTCTATCAGTCCCATGTTTACTAAATTTAATTGTTTTAGGGTCAGCAAAAGGGGATAATGAAGCCATTGAAAGTCAAGTGCCTCCCAACAAGTATATTTCACTTTTCAGGGATCTCCAAATAGTAATTAGCTACAGAGGAACTGGAATATACTTCATGTATCCAGAATATTTATAATCTGTATTCTGAAATAGCAATGATTGAAGTCGTTCTTAAGACTTCTATTATTCAACTTTGTTGGACTTGATATCTGCTCTCTACTTTATCTAATTCTTGTTATTTTGGGCTATTTTATCTGCAGACATAACACTTCACAAAAATAAAAGATCATTATCTGATGGGGAGATTCATAATATTTTTTAACCTTTTATTTTGTTTAACAGGCTTGCTTCACTCAAATATTCTAACTAGCAATACTCTAGAAATTTTTATGTCAGGTGTTTAGACATAGAATAGACTCTCAAGAAGTAAATACAATTTATATCCGCATGCCGTAGTTCCTACCACTAGACCCATTCTCTGGCTCTGATTTGGTACAGGTGGGCCTTAAAGAGCTGGCCCATTTCCAGTCATTTTTCCATACAAACATTTATGAAAAAATCAGCCCCAGTTTCAATTATGGTGATTATATTTAACTGACATCAAGAATGTTTCTTTTTTCTGTATTTTTATCCAGACGGGTCATGCATACCTCACAGCCTGTCCATGTATTTAAGGGAGAATATCACTGATTGGACTGTGACATTTAGAATGAGAAAAAAAGTTTTTTGGTTTTATTTAATTAAAATATTTATTATTTTAAAATGATGCAATATGGTATAAAACATTCAGTCAAAGATTTGAGCAACTTAAATTCTACATTACTAAAAAAATAGAAATAAAAGCAATAGGTAAGCCATAAATTCATCAGAGGATTTTTTTTTTAAATTTTTTTTTTGCAGCACCAAGGATCGAACTCACAACCTCACACTTGCCCGGCATGCGCCTTATTTAGGCTGCCGAGCTAAATCCCCGGCCCAAGCCATCAGTTCATACATACTGTATAATATGTAGCTTTTCAGATCTTTTGATACTGGAAAATGAAACACTTAACAACAAGTGTTATCATATAATAAAGATTTTTTCAAATATTTCAGCTTTCTAGCATTGTTTGTTCTTTTCTGGGGGGAGTATATCCAGATGTAACAGATGAAAACTTAACTGCCATGAGCATTACGCTCTGCCCTATATTTCTACTAATTCTTCGTTTAAAGTGGAATGATTTCTAGTCTAATCTAAATTTCAGAATCTAAAATTTCTCAATTCCTATTTGGTATTTTCTTTAGATTTTTGTGCTTTTTCTGTCCTGCTTCTTTTTTAGTGCAGGACTCAAACATGGCTTTCTGGTTCCTCATGGCTATAATGCAACAAAGTTATGTGTGTAAGTGCCTTGGGTTTCTTGTTTAACATAAAGAACTTAAACTCAGAAAGAAAAAAAATGTCACTTAAGTTGAAACAGTATTTTCTTAAACCTTCTGGCCCTGCAGTCTACTAGGAATTCTTCTTTGGACATCCTTCTGCTTAGTTGATACTTGTTTCTCTGCATTTCTTTTCTCCCTCTATCAGATTCCTCTATCATTTCGATGAATTCAAGTAACTGGGCCCCATTTTCCAGTCATCCTTCAGCCCATTAATGAGGAAAGCAGACAACTTTTTCTAGCTAAAAGTAAGTAGTCCCCCTTCCCCATTTACTGATGAGTCCAAGGTGTGTGTGTGTCGGGGGGAAACACTTCTAATAAGAAAACAAACAATAAATAAGTTAAATGCTTTATATATTTATTTCTTCATTTTTATGGTTTAGGATCAAACCTAGGGCCTCAAACACACCAGAAAATCCCTACCACTGAGAGCTGCATACTTGGCCTGATTTATCTCCTTTCTGTAGTAGGATCTGGAGAAATGTGGTGGAGCACATCATGCTCTGACTACAGGGTTGGTATCCAGTTACTAGCACTTGTGAGGTTTTTTGGCTGTAGACAGTACTGGCGATTCTGACTGCTTGGTGCTATGGCTAGCAGTCATTAAATATTTTGACTGCTGCTGGGTACAGTGGCCAACGCCCCTAGCCCTATCACTATGGAAGATTGAGGCAGGAGGATCACAATTTTAAGCCCAGGCTGCGTAGCTTAGGGACTTAGCTGAACTCTAATTCACAAAGTTTTTTAAAAGTTTATAAACAAAAGATCTGCGGATGTAGGTCTGTATAAAGGCCCTGGGTTCAATCTCAATACTTCAAAAAGCAACAAACAAACAAAGAAAAAAAAATTTGACTATCATCTCTAGCTATTTCCTATTTGAAATAAAGATGCTTAATGTAGTTTTACACTTAATGAAGTTACTACAACTCATTTTTATTTTTTATTTGATTCGCTTTGGACTACTTTTCTTGCTCCTAAACGAAGATTATTAATAATGACATGTCTTAAAGAAATAACAATACTTACAAAAGTATGCAGTAAAAAAAATCATTTGCTTTCTTTTTTTCTGAATCTGCCTTCCTCAAAACCCAACTACAAATGTGTATGATTTTCTCAGAGGCACACTGGTCAGAATTTAACATTTAAAAACATATTACATGAAAGTTCTAGAAGACATTTGGCTATTTTTGTGCTTTCTGCTTTGTGGAATTTTTGGTACATAAAAAAAGACTTCAAAGTTTGTCTTTGTTATTATTGCTGTTAAAACAATAAATAAATAAACAAACAGATGAATAAATAAATTCCATGTAGGTAATGTATTCAAGTATAATTTTTGTTTAGATTCATCTCTTAGCTGATTTTTCTCTGGTTTATGTTTACACTTCCAAAACTAAGCTTGGGAATACCTTTATCATATATTATATATCTCATACTGGAAGTCTGACTCCTGGACTGTTTACTTCACGGTTATATGCTTGATTCTGTTTACATCCTTAGAAAGTTTGAACCTAATTTCCAGAAACAGTCTATAAACTTGAAATAAGAAAACATTTTCTCAAAAACAGGTCATTTTTTCTAGATATACTTATAAATCGAGAAATAATAACTTCTTTAGTTTTTTCATTTGGGAATGTGAGAATAAGATGAGTGCAGTGTTATGTAAGACTAATGACCCTTTAGAAATATCCGCAAAAAAAAAATTTGCTAGTTTCGCTGCTGCTGGTAAAGATGCCTATGCTGGTCCCTTTGTTGATGGAGTTGCAGTTATTATCATTATAGAAGCAAAGCAGTAGAAAGACCACAGTTTTCTTTTCCAAAGCTCTTAATTAGCCTATAAAGTAGAGTTAACACTTTCAATCAATTCCAATTAGAAACTGAAATGAACAGTAAAGAAATTCACTATAAGAATTTTATTGTAAGAAATTCAGTGTAAGAAATTCACTATAAGAAAGTAGACCCAGAGCCCACATTTCATTAAAATATGTCCTGGTTCTTGTTATTTATTTATTTATTTATTTATTTATTTATTTATTTATTTAGACAGGGTCTTGCTATGTAGTCCACACTGGTCTTGAACTCTTTATGTAGCCCAGGCTGGCCTTGAACTTCTGGCTCTGTCCCAGGATCCTGAGTGCCAGGATTATGGGCATGCACTACCACTCCCAGCATGTCCTGGTACTTAATATACATCATGTTTTTAGATTCCAAGATTTATTTATTTTGTATCTTTTTGCACATTTTACTACTTCTGGAACTAGTGTATGTCTGTGGTAGTCTTGGTGTAGGTAAGATTGCCTTCTCCTGTGCATGGAAATTTGCAGAAAGATTGTCGGCAGCTTGGAATGAAATTTTAGACAGTGCTGTGTTTCTGACCCCTTGACTGCATGGAGAACAGTTTGTGTAGTAAACCATGATCACTCATGACTTTGATTTAAAAATATTTGGAAGATCTGGATTTGAGATGTAGGTAAGCTTTAGGAATGCCTTCACCAATGTTTTATTTACATTTTCATTTTTCTATGGGCTTGACTGATATAAAATTAAAATGTGCATTTAAAAATCTCATTCAAGTCATTTGGATGAATAACCTGAATAGATATTTCTCAAGGAATATCAATGCCCAACAATATATGAAACATGTTCAATATCAGTAGTAATCAGAGAAATGCAAACCAATGCCATAATGAGATACCATTTTGTCCCAGTTAGAATGGCTATTATAAAAAAAAAATGCTGGTGAGGATGTGGAGAAAAACAACTCTAGTACACTGTCAGTGGAAATGTAAATTAATACAGTCATTATGGAGAACTTTGAAGATTCCTCAAAAAACTAAAAATAGATTTATTCTATGATCCAAGTGAACCACTTCTGGGTATACAGCCAGAGGAAATGAAACTGGTTTACCCAAGAGATAGCAGCATATTTCTGCTTATTGTGGTCTTATTCACAATAGCTAACATATGGAATCAAACTAGGTAGCCATCAATAGAAAAATGGATAACTAGAATATGGTACACTCATACAGAAAAGAGTGAAATCCTGTCCTTATAGTAATATAGATGGAACTGGAGGACAATATGTAAGTGAAACAGGCTAGGCACAGAAAAACAATAACTTTATGTACTGTATCATATATAGAAAATAAAACAAAATCCATAAAATGTAGAAGAGATTTCTAGAATCTGAAAGTGCAGAAGAAAGGTTAATAAAGGGAAGTTAGATTTCTTAATGCACACTGTCTATATGTATTGTAATATCACACCTAACCCCATTAATATTTATTAATCAAAGTAAAATTTTAAAAGTTCTTCCAACAATTACAGAGTAAAAGTTCTGGGTTAGCAAAAACATTGTGTTACAACTTCTTAATGCAGATTTCCCCTCCTCTTTGTTGTATAAAGTAGTGGTATCCTTAAAATAAATGTGGTGATCTTGATACAGACATAGATTGTGGGATTATAGAATGCTTGAGTTGGTAATTTTAAAGAGATTTTTGTTATTGCTATGTCTAGTAAATGATTGATATGAATCATACCATACAGAAGGAGGCACTAAAATATTTTAAGGCAGATTGAATAATAAAATTGAAAAGGATTTAAAATTTCCTTTCATTCCATAAATAACATTCTTCTTGAGAATTGCTTCCCAAATGTGCCTTTTAAAAGTAAACTTCAAAGTCTCACTTTGGGCCATAAGAAAACTACTTTGTCTTGTTTATTACAGACAATCATCTTTGGGGGTTTTGAAGTTTATTTCGCGAGAGGATTTAGCACTCCACAAGTTTATGTTTAAGATTGTGATATTGACTGATTATCTTTCCTGAGATGTAGTAGACATAATATATGACTTGAAACATTCAATATTTTCAGAATGTTTGGCATTACATTATTTGATGGTTATTGTTTTTAAAAAGTCCTTCTTATCCCCTTTTCTGAAAAGGAAACCAAAATTACTTCCAAGTCACTTCATGGTCTATGTTTACTTCAAGTCTATCATTCAATGTTGTTAAATGAATGCAGCGACCCCATTTCCTTTGCCCAAGGAAGATTTATTCTACACCAGTAAAATTCTTAGGTCATTAAAGTGTAGATATTTAAATGCCAAACTTAACATTTATTTTTTACTATTTGTTATAGAAATATTTCCACAACACACCTTTTGTTTCATTAGAGAGTGCACAAAATTGAAACCTAACAGTTTAGTCTTAGGAAGGAATGTATGTCCTCACCGAAGGGCTTTGGTACAGGGTGGAGGGTAGGATGCAAGGACACAGGCAGAGGTCGTGGACTGCATTCAGAACAGATGAACTCCGAGCTTTTCTCCAAGACGTGGACTTCTAAAAAGGACTATCCCCGATGTTATTGTGAATACCAACTGCAGAAGATATTGAGGCTTTCTACTTCTTCATTTCAGTTATCACGCCGGTACAGGGCTCTCGAATGTAACTTTCTCCCAAGAGGCAGTTCTGTAACCTCACCACATAGTTTGAATTATTACCTTGCTCTTGCAACCTTCCTTTGTAGTCAGGAAACAATTCCATTTACATTCAGCAACCCAAATCCGAAATCTTAGCATAACCTGTGCTGTCTCCAGTACCAGTTTTCTGACTAGGCCAGTCAGCTGCACCCCTGGTCACCTCTTTATACTTCTATTCTCACTTTTACCTTTAAAAGTCACCATTGCCTTTGCTGGAAACATTTCAGTTAGGCATGTGACTGTGTCCGGGCCACACTCAGTTTTCAGTGTGTCCCGCCTGAAACTGGACACACTACTAGATTACCAGCTGCTAGATTACTCTTCTCATTGCACAGCTATGACTTTATCACTTTCGTTTCTCTGTGTAGAGACCCCAGTCATTACTTGTTTTGGTTTGTTTTTAATTCTCTTTTCCCAAATAACAAAATAAAATTATCAACGCAGTCTAAGGCATAATTGTGTAATTGCTTCTCACCAAGTTGTGCTGGAGCATGTTGATGAAAGGATAATGAAATCATTTTGTCATTAAGGATCACAATACTTTCCCACAAGTCATCTATATAGAAATGTAATAAAAACTCTTTCACAAATAGAATCAGATTCAGTCAATGTGTAAATCTTCCTTTTCAGATTAGATGATCACAGGGGAAGAAGGGAAAACTTCTCTATGTACTTTTTAGAAACCACTCAAGATCCACTAATTGATCTAAATTTATCTTCAAGTGCTTTGAGGTCATACCTCTAAACTTCTTTAATAACTTGAGAAGTTACTGAATCCTTTCAAAGCCCTGATTCTTAGTATATAGTTACTGCTTACATTCATTTGTCACTATTTTAATTGAGATACTGCTATATAATAGGTCTGCCAGGTTTTATAGACATGACAATATGTGATGATGTGGCTTTTGCCCTTGGACAGTTTATAGGTTCCCCTTTCTCACTACTATGGGTTTAAATGTATAAATTTTAATCGTATATTCTCTTTTTAGAACTTCAATGTCATTTCCCTTGCTAGAAAAAAATTCTATTGTCTATTAGCAAATTGGTCTCTTCCTCAAACAATAGGCGTCTTCCTATCCTGTCTTTTCTCATTACTTCAAATATGATGGAAATGTACTTTATATTGTCCTAAGTATTTTTCACAAGTCTCAGCATATTTTCAACATAGCACTTTTGACATAGATTTAAAACACACTCTCCAGATGGTTGTGCATGTTTTTTAACTTTACACTATATTATATGTATTTTTCCATTTAATTAAATGTATTCTGAAAACATAATATTCAATGTCTGTTTAATAGCCTATCTTATTTAATCATTTCCTACTTGGGGCCATTTGGTTTGAGTCCAACTTGTTTTTGCTTATTTTGCAATTTTAAATAATGCTTCTGTGAACTTCTTGGTACATAATTTTTTGCCCAGATTTCTGATTATTTCCTTATGCTGTATTCTAGCCACCAAATACTGTCCATTTATTGTGACCAGGGACTGAATAGGCTGATTGTTTTTCCAATTGATATCCAGTGATTGCAATTTCTGCTCTGTGATCTGTACATCACAGGACTATTGTTATCTGGCTTGAAGACCTTCCATGATCCTCCTCCAATTTACATGCTTGCAGCAGTCTAGCAGGCTGTGAGGACAGAGTCTCTACCCCTGACTTGGTGGTGATGGTAGGCAGGTAACTTCCCTGTGCACCCCTGTGTGTTTCATGTGTGGGGCAGAGGTAGGGAGGGGGGAGAGATGTTGCCATACAGGGCAGTAGATTATGACTCTGAGTTGGGAAGACATTAATACACAGATCTTTTAAACTAAAGCTGAACGTTAGTTTAAAAAAACTTAAACCCCAAACTGAAATGATTAGCTAAGTGTAATCGTTGATACATTGTGTCAACTTGAGAAATTTAAAAGTTTAAGTGACTCAGCAGGGATCCAGGGTCCTTAGTTTGTAAACATTCTGAGCCTGTGCAAGAGGAGGGCATGGATGGTGTGAGTGCTATACCTGCCCTGCTGGGGTAATAGCCTACTTACAATATAAGGGAGAAGAAGAGGCTTGTTTTCCCCCAACCTTTTGTTCTTGCTGTTTCTGCTGTCTTCTGCTGCCTTGAAGTGTTGCCCCAGTGCTATGCCACCCTGCTTTGGAACCAGCTGATTATGGACTGAAATCCACAAACTGTGAGCTAAATAAACCTTTCCTTCCTTCATTTTGGTAGTCAGATATTTTGTCTCAGCAATGAGAGAAAAGTAACCAGGACACTGACTACAGTAGAGAATTTTGTCTCATTTTTTAGTTTTGCTCTTTCTTTTTTCTTTCTGCTCTTTTCCATGTAGTATTTGAGAAACTGCAGTAGCCTATGTAGAGTGTGTATTCTGTTTCTGTGTCAGTCTTTCATTATGTGTTTTAACCTGCAGTTCAAATCAGGAGAGGACTGAAGATACTGATTTCAAAGAGCATCTCTCCCAAAGGCGTATGTGTGGTTGAAACCACTTGCATGGTTTCAATCCTTAGAAATTAAAAAATTCCATGCTGGAATATTACTTTTTGCCTCTGCTTTTGGTTGACTCTTCCTGTCACAGTATTATGACAGTCTTCATCAATGCATTTTCTGGAATTTAATCTTTCAGTGTTACCTCTTTTATCATTGAGGACTCATGTATTATGCTAAGGAAGTTCCATAGCTCGTACAGTGGCATTTTTCATAGAACTCCGTTTTAGGCGCTTAGCAACATTGAGCTTTCTTTGTCTATGTCAACTGCTTTGCCTCCATAGCATGCCATGGTAACTGACTCACTAGGTTTAATTCCTGCCAGTAAATACTTGTCTTATGTGGCTGCTGGTGTTGCTGGGGTATGTGAGTGAGAAATCGACAGGGTTGTAAGTTTTCCTTTGGAAATTTTGAAGAACTCTCAGCTGCTGTTGAAAGTAAAGGATAGGGCTGCTCCCAGAGGGACAAAGGGTTTACCACATTTCTCTAGTAAGGAGGCTTTCTAGGGAAAGCAGGACATGAAGCAGTAATAGCTGCACCTATGGTGCCATATGCCATGCACCAGACCAGAGAAGTCACTGAGCAATCAGAAGAAGTCCCCAGAGAGTCTCACCTAACCTGTATTTATCTACTCAGTGGCTTATGAATGTTTTAGAAGGAAAATCAAACACCCCGCATCACATCAAACAGATGTCTGCTCTTGGTTTTGTGTATTTTCTCTCTACAGATCCATTTTCTATTTTCACACAAATACAGTAAGCTGTAAAGGTAGGTGTTATGGCTTGTGTCTAGATGTCTCCCTAAAGCCTCTTGTGGTCATAGATAGGGCTTTACCGAAGTGGCTGGATCTAGAATGAGTGATGCTGGGATTAAGGGTGTGCAATTACTAAATCAGCCCACTAATAGATTTGGCATGGTTCTGGATAGTTTTAAGGCTGCCTCATCCTCATTCATAGGATTAGATCAATTTAGCATGTCTGTATCTGGTAATCCGAGTAACTCTTTTGAAGATAACTATACAAAGTAACAACCTTTGTTATTATCTATCACCTCATTTTGAAAGCCTATATTATTGTTTTGGGCTCTCTGTTATTGTTATTTATTTCTCTCTTTTGTTTCCTGTTTTTCTTGCATTTTGTTTTGTTATTCTATCTAACACAGAAAGAATAGATGTACATGCATAGGCTTATATATGTCTAGAACTACTCCTAAAGAGTTTACAAGAACTGATTTTATTATGTGTGATGGTATGAACAGCTACCTTAAAGAAAAGGAGACTTTATGGTAGCCATTGCTGATTTCTTATCATCATGTTTTGAGGTCCAATACTACTTTTCTTCTTTGATTTGATTGGTTCTAGTTTGTTTTCTATTATTTGATTGCAATATGTGAAAAGTATGAACAGCTATTTTGATGATAACAAGAGACATTATGGTAGCCATTGTTGACTTCCTATTGTCTGGTTCTGAAGGCCTGTAATGCTTTCATTCTTTTGTTCTGATTGGTTTTATACTATTTTGTTTTGTTTGAAATTGTTGTATGTGAAGGTATGAACAACTGTTTTGAAGAAAACAAGAAACACTATGGTAGCCACTGTTGATTTCCTGTTGTCTCGTTTTGAAGTCCTGTATTGCTTGCATTGTTTTGTTCTGATCTGCTTTGCTCTGTTTTATTTTGTGTTGTTCTCTTTCAAAAAGAAAAAAAAGATGCTTCTTCCTTCCTGGATGAAATATAAGCAACAAAAAGAGGGCTAGTGGGCTCTTATCCCTTGCTTGCTTTTGCTGTCTTCTGCCCACCATGAACTGTTTCTCCTTTGCAATGCACCTCTGCCATGCCTCGGAGCCAGCAATTATGGACTGAAACTGATAGCTGTCAGCAAAATAAACCTTTTCCCTATTAACTTGTGAATATTGGATATTTTGTCTCAGCAGCAAGAAAGTAACTAAGACAGTAGGAAACTAAAACTTAGTTGGCAGCTGAAGAATGTGCTTGAATAAGCTACTTCTTTATTTTATTTTATTTTTATTTTATTTGTGTTCAGTACTTAAAAGTTAGAGGAAACAGTGATCGAATACCACTGATGATATCACAATATTTAACTCTCATGGTAAAAGTTACATGACTGTCATATGGCAATTTTGCATCTGATTTTATGAAAAGGTAAGGTTTGATACAAAAGCAAATGTGTCTAAGTTCTTGAATATCTTTACTGAGGGAACAAAATCTAGGAAGACTTAATGTCTCTTGCCAGTGTGACAGGCTGCTACATCTATGTTCCTCTGGAGAGGTGACTGGAGGGACAGCCAAGGATGGGGCCGAGGAAGGCCATCAGGTGAGCACAGGAGGTGTCATTGAGTCCAGAAGAATACATGCCCTTTATACCTTCACCTAGGTCCACTGGCAACACTCAAAGCACTGAACATTTCCATGTGGCTTATAAGAAATATATAGGCAGGAGCTCCCTGGACACAAGGTCTGTGATATAGTATGTGGATAATGGTTACTCTCTGCATGTCAAGACACTTTTATTTTTACTTTTTTTTATTTTAAAGAAAATAGAACAAAACAAAACAAAGCAAAACAAAACAGGATAGAGTCAAACACAATATAGCATTTCAGAACAGAACACTGCAAGCAATACAGGTCTTCAAAACATAACAACAGGAGATTAACAAGGACATTTTACAGAATTATTTGTTATAAGCCAATTGTCTGAGAATGAACACCAATGTTTATAAAACTCAATGGCTAAAAGTAGACTGAACTTTTTATTTTAATGCTTTAAGTTTTTTTCTATGACTTACAAGTAGAAGACCCTGGAGACCATGTTGGTGTGCTTTTTCACCACATAAAGCATGTTATAAAATTCCCTTAGGGGAGCTTCATCACCTGTTTCCTCCCCCCAAAAAATATCAAATTTGCCTCTTCAGACTGAAAAATGGTGTGTTTGGTTTAATAAAAGGAATTGGGTGTGATTTTTGAAACCGTTTTTCTACAATTTTTTATTTCTAAGTTTTAATTTAGTTTGTTTGAAGACTTCTTAAATCTGAATAAACCCACTTCAGATTGATGTGTTCACTTGGGGGGACATGGATGCCATTTCAGCCCAAGCATTTATTCTCATACAACTCATACCGGGCCAAACCAGGAGGCAGGAGGCTATGTGGATTTTTCTTAATGTCGTACTAGGAGTAGGACTGTGAAAAGACAATGAACTGGACTGAGCTTGGCACAGGAAAACTTGGCTAAGCTGTTGGTATCCCACAGGGGAGGATCTTAGAGATAGGTCAACCAGACTTAAAATGTTATATATTTTAGTTGCCTAACACAGTTGGCATTTTTCAGCCACTAGGCACAGTGCATAAAGTCATGAAATAGAAAGAAGCTATTTTTCTCTTTGGAGGAAAACAATTTCCCTTACGGAGGCAAAGTTGGAGCTGAGCAGGTGTTCAGTTAGGTAGGAAAGGTCTTGTGAGCCATCCCAAATGACCAACAGAGAAACACTGGAGTCAGAGGTGAGAAACTACAGTTAACACAGATTTCTTGGACTACAGACTCCTTTACTGCACAGTCACAAAAATATAAAGGCTGAAAAAACTGTAGGTAGATGTAGACCTCCTCCAGCACACACTTAAGAAGTGGATTTTTATTGAAAAATTGATAATAGTTAAAAGACATGGTAACCAACGACAGATAAATACATCACATATATAGTGTAAATAACAAGTTAATTAAGAGGTATAGAGTAATGTAAAAAATCATTATATTAATATATTGGTGAAATTGCAACAATTCTCTTACCTGTTTTACTGGCATAAGTTTTATAAGTTTAATATTCCATAACCATGTAATGTCATGTATGAGATTATAAAGTATTGTAAACTAACACATTATCAGACTTTTGTTTCATTATTTTTTCTCAGTTTCACTTTTTCTTTTTTTACATACAAGATAATAGTGACAAAAACTAGACTGCCTTATATCAAATATTTGCACTAGTATAAGTATCATTTCATTTTCAGTTGGCTTTTAAGATGGAAAAACAATTTAAAATGTTATTGTAAATACCACATGCAGTTAAAATTTGGCACTTTGACTGGGAGCCTGTAAAATACAATAGTAGTTATAAATTACAAGAACCTTTATATTTCAAATACACACATCACATTAAATAAAATACTGCATTCATTTTTAAATTCTTTTTGCTATATAGACTTAACCTTACAAAGTAATCTGTTACAAAGTGAAAGACAATGTGTACTTATTCTTCCATATTTGTTCAAATATGATAGTAAAGAAGTCATGGAAGAAACATAGATTGATATAATTAATGGTAATTTTTACTAGAAACATACGGAATAGAGATTTAACTAGATTCAAAATCCTTTAAGATGCTTACAGTTATGGTAAAACTTGGCCTTTAGTCTTGACTCATATTTTTCAGAATATGGACATAGTAGAATTTAGTTAGATGCCAAATGGAATGCTGAGTAGAGAGCACATACAAGATTCTGCTGGATGAGCTGAATTATCTCAGCTCCACAATGACCTTAGAGTTTTCATTTTATTAATCTCCCCCGACACTACGCTTGAGTGAAAACTGCCCTGTTTTCAGTTCTAGGTGAGAAATAAGGTGCTTGACTCTAACCTAGAAATCCAACATGCAGAATGCATGCTTTTGTGTGTGTAACTACATGTGTAGTACCTGGCTTTGGTAGTCATCACAGTGAAATCATTGATAATAAGATGGAAATTCTATTAGAGTGAAACTGGTGACTCACTAAATCCAAACTGTCAGTGTAAAAAAGCAGCTTGTGATTGGTATGAGGAAATACTATTTATTTTCCTAGATACTTGGTCTCTCCTAAAATCTCAAAATACAAAGGAAGTAGATTCCCCCTAGGTCCCTGTACTAGGATGGTAGATTATGCAGCATATTCATTTCTGTGGTTATGGATGGGAGTTCTCAGGTTTACGCATAGTTCAGACAGTCCCAGGAAAGCCTCAAGTTATGAAACCACCAGTCATTTTTACACAGAGACTTGTCTTGCTTTTGTAAGAAGCTATAACTTGTAAAGTTTGGATTTCCCCCATTGTTTTTAGCCTGTTCTTTTTCAATATCTTTTATAAATCCTAGCTATTTTTTTTTCATGTAAGTTCTGTAATGGTGCAGGCAGAAATAGCTCTTGCTCTTACTTGAGCCTGTGGCCTATGCTTTCTGTGAAGCCTGCAGTTCTTGATCAGGATTAATATATCTCTGAGGGACTGGGGATATAGCTCAGTGGCATAAGCACCTGCCTGGCAAGTGCAAGGTCCTGAGTTCAATTCCTGGTATCAAATAAATAAATAAAAATGACAGACAGATAGTTCTAAATGTATCTCTTAGCCTTAGTGGTGGCAGACATATTTCAAGTTTCTTCCAGTGTGGGTCACTTTACACAGGAAGTCTACTTTTCCAGTGTCTTCACTGGCCCTGTGCACTATGACATGTCTGTGTAATGGCAGCCGGCCAATGGAGCAGCAATGGAGAATAATAGCATTTCACCTCCTGTGTCTATAACATGTAAGCTACAGTAGTATCTCTGTTAACATTATGAAGAAGACACTGGAATGTGCACATTGGCCAGGTGACGGTGTTCAGCATAGAAAAAACAGAGAAAGCTACTGAAAAGTGATTTTAGAAATGAACTCTGGGGATATGTGTAGGTGAAATGGAGCATGTTAGGCAGTTCACATTTCAAGTTACAGGAAAGAGTTTGGGATGATCTACTAGAACAGCTACAGACATTCATAAATAGAAGCAATATTCTAGAGTCCTTTCCAGGGTCAAAGAGAAGTTTGTTAAAGTAGCTCAGTGTCTTAGCCTGCATGGGCTGCCATAACAAAATAGCACTGACTGAGGGACTTATACAACAAGAATTTCTGTTATGGAGGCTGGAAGTCTTGATAAAGGTCCCATAGCATCAGTGTCTGGTGAGGGCTCCTTTCTTGGCCTAAAAATGCCATTTTCTTGCTATGCTCTCACAGATGGAAAGAAAGAAGTCTCTAGTGCCTGTTTGCCTGATATAAAGATATTGGTTATATCTGCTCGACATGCCATTCTAATGATTTTATTTTACCTCAATGACCCTCTTAAAGGACTTGTCAGTCACATCAGGGGCTTAGTATTTCAAAATACAGAATTTTGAAGGACAGAATACTCTCAAAATTCATAGTACTAGGTATGTGAAAAAAAGTACCAAAGAGAAAAGCGGTATTCATTAGAAAATAGGGTGGGAAAAAAATGTGGGCAAGGATGAATTTGAGACATTTGTCATTAGGTGTCTAGGATGGGCAGTGGTTCCCTAATGAGACAAGCAGGGCACTCTGATGTAGCCTCATTGATACAATGATTTTTTTTTTAATTTTAAAGAAGATAAAACCAAGGAAAATAAAACAGAATAAAACCAATCAGACCAAACCAGAGTAAGTGGTACAGAACTTCACGGACATCACAAAACGAACAATAGTTACCATAATGCCTTTCGTTGTCTTCAGAATAGCAGCAGATACCTTCGGACATAGTAAAAATCAAACAGAACAGAATAGAATGGAAACAGTAAAAACAAAACAATGGATACAATAAAAGACTAACAAGACAAGACAATAGTAAATTCAAAATGGCTACCATATAAGTCTTACTATCCCTGAAATAGGGTGAGAGGTTTGGCTCTGGATGTCCCGCGGTGTGGCAGCGGCTGCGCATGGCGCTGTTTCCAGAGGGAGAACTAGATCCGCCCCACCGGAAACAGCGCCATGCGCTGGCTGCTACCAGACCGGGACATCCAGATACCATGATTTTGAATGAGGAAAATTTCATGAAGCAGTTTTGTTGAATCCATGTCAAAATGAATTCTGTAAAAATATAAGATTTCCAATTTTTTATTACAAAACACTTCCTTTCTACTTATTCAAGCTCTTCCTTTCTTTCAAGAAATATTTTTCTTTTCTTTTTCTTGTTTTTTTTTTTTTTTTGAGACAGGAACTTGCTGTGTAGTTCAAGCTGGCCTTGAACTCAATATGGAGCCCAGGCTGGCCTTCATCATCCTGTCTCAGTCTCTCCAGTGATGGGATTACATGTTTTATTTTCTTTAGTAATTCTTTTAATTTCAAAATTTTAATGAGTGTTTTATTTACATTTAAAATTTTCAATAGACTTTAAATTCCTGCAGTAATATTTCCTGAAGCATATGTGTCTATGATGCTCATTTATGAAAGCTTTGATAACCAATTTACAAAATACAATATTTCTCTTGTTTTGGGGCTATAGCAATCCTTTATGTTTGCTGTCTTTTATGTTTACTTTTCTGCTGACTCAATATCTAATCCTGGTCTATTACATCAGAAACTGAGTGACCACTTGGAAAAATATAGGCTCTCTACTTGTCAGATGGCTTTGAAAAGGCTCCCAGTAATGCTTTCATTTTCATAATCCACTTTACGATTCCATTGTGAGTGAGGTCATTAGGGAATGACATTATTTTCATTATTTCCTAGGTTATGAATTTTAAAAAAATCTTCTGTTTTGTTTCTTTTATATAATCATGTCCTAATTTAAGCAGAACATGGTTCCTAAATCACACACATATGTATGTATACACACACATACTGAAACATGCATGTTACTTAAAATCATAAAACTGGAGAAATTTCTCAGGGCTTATTTGGTCGTGGGTGGTCATGAAGTATGAAAGGCTTCAGGATATGGAATATCAAAAGGAAAGATGAACCGAAAGAGATCATTGAAAGTCACTCCACAAATTCAGAAGGGAATTAAGAAAGCATTTAGGAGCTCTTCTGTCTTCTTTACTACTTCAAAAGATTAAGCAGAAAGTTGTTGCTGTCTTTTTTTTAAAAAAAGGAATTATATAATGAAAACCCCAAATTTTCATTTATTCAGTCATGTAATCACATGATCAACAAATATTTAATATTGACATTCGTACAATATGTAGTAGTGTGAGCACTGGATATGTAGTCATGAAGAAGTTAGATATGGTCCTTCTCACAGAGTAAAAATTCTAGTTGGCAAGAAAATTGTTACGTATTGATAGGGGCAATTTTAAATTATCAAATGTTGTTAGTATAATGAAGAAGGAGAGTACATGTGTCTATAAAAGTCTCTATCAGCAGTCCTTAGGGGCTTTGGAGGATCATGAAATCTTTCTGGGGCTTAAGATCACAATGAGGCATTAGTGACAGGAGGAACTATGCTATGTGGAAGAGAATGTTCTGGGAAGAAGAACCTCATGTATGATGTCCTTTACATAGCAAGTTGACAGGACAGAATTCTGAAGTTGGGAAGAAAAGAAGTGATTAAAAAAAAAGTCATTAAAAAAAATTCCCTTCCACTATCAAAACACTTTGGGACAAAAGTATTTCTCTTTTAAAATCAAATATCTCTTCAAAATGTGAAATCAATTCACATTTGAAAAGTAAATATCTCCATGTAATTTGGTTTGTGAGTAAAGGGTTGGGAGAGGGAAGGGATATTGAGTGAGGGCCACATATGGAACTATGCTGCTTATCTATTCGAAAGGAGCTGAGTGGTATTTTATGATGGAGACCATTTAAAGATTCCATCCCAGTGCCCTGGTAATGTTAGATAACTCAATAGCATTCAGTAAACAGAGAGAATGTGCGTTATATTCTAGTTAGCGGCTGGTCTCTGAGGTCTCAGCTATCTTTTTGCAGTGCCCACATCAGTAACGACAGCAGTAGTCACAGAGGCATGGATGAACAGGAACGACAAAGATCTGGTCTCCAAATTTCTTTCTCTTTCCTGCTGGGTGGCCCTAGTCTTCTAGGGTTGTGCCAGAGATCTTTGTAATAAGGGTAATTTCAATTACAGCTGCTCCAAACTGGCCTGATTGAGACAGAAGAATAGGGGCTTTTTCTAGGCAAAACAGCAGCTCCCTAAACAATACCCAGTACACTAAAGCTACTGATGATAGCAACTCCAGCAAGATCCCATGCTATTTTTTAAGTCACCAGGTTTTGTTTTGTTTTGTTTTCAGCACTAGGGATCAGGTCCAGGAGAGCTATGCCACTAAGCTACATGCCCAGCTCTTATTTTATTTGCCCAGGCTAGTTTCAAACTTGCAATCCTGACTCAGCTTCCCAAGTAGCTGGGATTATAGGCATGCACCACTGTACTTGTCTAGAAGATTGTTTTTCAAGCTCAATAAATTAGATACTTTTCTGGGAAATTGAGTATATAGTCTTATTTTTACCATTTTTGTTGGCGTTGTTTGGAACCTGTACATTTGGTAAGCTTTCTTACTGTTCACAGTGGTACCTGATTCCCCTTCCTTGTAAGTGGATTATACCTCCCAACACATTCCCATGGCCTTTACCTGCTTCTTCTTTACCTTCTTCTTGTAGATATTTCTCCTTTTGATTTTGAATTTAACCAGGCAATTTTCTCTGGTGATTAGAATGTGGTCAGATATGATTGATTATGCTACATTCAGCCAGAGGCTTTAAGTGTTATTCTGCAGATTAATTCACTCACTTCTTTTGTTTCTCAGACCCCCAAATGGGTTCCTCCTCCATATGAGACCTGCAACCTCAACCTGATTGCAGAATAAAAAGACCAGCAGATCTCAGTTAAACAGAGTCATTGGAGCTGCATCTATCCATTAACTGTGTATGAAATGTGGACAAGATTGAAATACTTTTTATAAACCCATGAAATATGGTTGTTATGTGGCAAAGCTGAATAGCTCAGAATATGATACTTAGAAGTGGAATAGTATCATAATGAAACACTTAAAATACATGACATTAACCAATAAAATCCTCAAGTTTATCCTTCTTTATAGCTGAGTAGTACTCCATTGTATAAAAATACATCTTTTTTATCCATTCTGCAGTTGATGTGCATTTGGGTTGTTTCCAAGATTTAGTCATTGCAAATCGTGCTGCTATAAACATGGGTACACAGATATTGCTGTGGTATGATGTTTTCAATTCTTCTAGGAAAATAACCAGAAGGAGAATAGCTAAATTGAGTAGGACCTCCAGTCCTAGTTTTTTGAAGAATTTCCACACTGATTTCCACAGTGTCTGCACCAGTCCACTTTCCCACCAACAGTGGAGAAGCGTTCCTTTTTCCCCACAGCCTCTCTAGCATTTGTTGTTGGTGGTTTTCTTGATCCTGGACATTCTTTCTGGAGTGAGATGGAATCTCAGAGTTGTTTTGATATGTAATACATTAACCATTGTTAATCTTCTATTTTTTTGTTTTGAAATTCTATATTATCATTTTTATTTTTTATTTTTTGTTTTAAAATTAAAAAGAAATATGTGGCATTGATTTTGGGGTCCAGAGAGTTATCAGTGAGGATTCTTATTGGAGGCTGGAAAATTAGTGACACATTGTATGCAGTAGCAAGACATTTGGTAAAGATGTTACCTGAGGTTACTTGGAAGGCAAATTCGAGTATATTTAAGGCTTCCTGTAGAAAGAATGTGAAATATTATTATTGCAAACTGGTTGTTAGAAACAGCATTTAGTTAGGAGGAGAATGAGAAGCAAGGACCCGTTAAGGGTTGTAACCAAAGAAACTAAAGTGCTGAGAAACCTCAGGATGTATGGGGCTGGGAAACCAAATCCCCCCTTATCTCTAACTGGTTAAGATTTCGAGCCACAGAGCTTTGAGGTTTTGATCCACAAATGCTGATTAAGACCAAGATTAAAACTCAATTAAAGATGAAATCCAAATTAATGCCCAGTGCACAAAACCATCTGACTGAAGTAATGTGTCTCTCAGTAAATCATTTCAGTTGCACAAAATGGCAAGAAAAATAGAGCAAAGGAAGGATTTCATGAAGACTGATTAGATCAAAAACCTAAACTTTGTACTTCAGCTATATACTTCCTTTGCTCAGTGGAAGTTGATATGCAAAGAACAATTGAAAAAGATGGTGAGTGTTTAAATTTAAGGAATTTATTACAGTAAAAACACATTGCTATGAATCCCCCTGAAAATATTCCCCCTCACTTTGAATGCACTTAACCCATCATTCTTGATGCTTTCTGCAGCCTTTCTGGAAGTTCTCTGTCATGTGGGTCTTTATTTGCTCTGTTGTGGTTGCCTTAATGTCTTGAATCAATTCAAAATGCTTACTTTTCATGGTCATTTTGACTTTGGGACATAGTTGCCGATCTAGTGAAAAAGATGGATGAAGTCACAGTGTAATGTTTTATGAGCCTGCCTTTCTGTTGGATGGCACGTGGCTGCAGCGTTCATCATGTTTTTGAGCACTCCTTGTAAAGACAAGAGAGAAGACTTTCAGAATTGCTTCAGAAAGAATGTTGGGATAAGAGTGTTTATGTTGAAAGACACAAGTTTTTTTGAGGGAGAATTAATGGCAATGTGTCTTTTACTGTAATAAAATTTTTAAAAGTGAGACATTCTTGGATCACACCTCCTATGCCACACTGAAGAAACAGCTTTAAGTGCCCTTTATAGTCCGTCACTTGCTTTCTGCTCTACAAGCATTTTTGAGACTGTCTCATAAGGAGCTACTTCTCCACACTGGGAGTAGAGACAACCAGGCAGTTAAGCCTGAGCCACTGATTGCAAAGGAGCAAATTAAACATTTACTTAACAAGCCGTTGAGATTTTGGATTAATCGTTATATGGTACTTCAAAACTTAAAGATTTAAAAAAAATTGTTTAGTTTCATAAATGCACTCTTGCTTTATAATTCTAAAGCAGTTCAAAGAGATGAAAATTAATATAGATAGTCATTCCTAGTAAATGAAGTCTTATATATTCTCTTGTCTTTAAGATTTTAATGTAAAATTTAATTTGAATAAAGTCATAGGGAGTTTAGATAAATTTTTATTTATATAATGTTCTATAAGGAAGAATTAAAGTCACCCAGCAAAACTCAGAGATAAATCAGTCTATCACATTACAAGGATAAGATTGTATGTTTATGTATATAAAAACTTCATATTCATTTAAAGCAAACTTTATAGCTGAAGAACAACTAGTAAATAATACAGCTAATAGTAGAGGAAATGTGGACAGTTAAGTCATGTTTTAGGGGATTTTAAGAGCTAAAAATACTTTCAAATGTTTCACATACACACTTATAGAGCAGATGTAAATATTTACTTGACAGTTCAGTTACTTAGCATGAATCATGATTATTGGATTTTAAAGGTGGCACACAAAGATTGAGAAAGGAAAGTATCTTAACTGCACTAGCAATTAATAGTAACAGCCTGCAATGGTGGAACATTATCTCTAAGGGTAAAAATTCAGTTTTATGGTCACAATGGCTGTGCTCAACCCACTGCTTGACCCTCAAGTGTTGGAGTAGTTGAGATTGTTTAGCATCTTTGGGAGACAGTCCTTGCTGAGTGAGAGACACAAGAGTTCATTTGACAGAATACCACTGGCAAAATCCACCTAGAACCTCTGCAAAGTGTCTCCTTTGTATCTCTCAACATTTCTGGGTCTACTCTGGAAAAATAAGAGGGGAAAAAACAATAGAAATAAATTACTGTTGGACTCAGTAAAATAGTGGACAGTCACATGAGTAATAAATATTTACTTGGGATCAGCAAAGAGAGGACAGCTAATCATTTGTCATTTATTGTTTGTGTTTCCCAAAACACATTACCTCTTATTTTTAATTTCTCTCCTGTTTCTAAAGTCTATTTTGTCTTATGCAGTAGGTCGTAACTTTTAGAAACTTGTCTTAACTCGAAAAATTATTTCACTTCAGGTTAAATACTCATTTATATGACATAAATAATATTTACTAAAGCAAATAGTTCATAATGTGATTCTTCAAGAAAAAGAAATTAAGAAATCTTTATTTTATTCAGGGAAATAACACTATCATTCTAATAGGAAGAATTTTAAATACCAAAAATGGCTTAAGGTTATTATGCAAATATATAAATAATTTATTAATTTGAAAGAACAATACTGTTTTTCAATGTTTCATGGAAGAAATCTATGGTCACAAAAATTTATGTCTGAAGTGACATATATACTGCTTTCAAGGGCTTAGCAAAAACACATCTATCTTTAGAGGCAGTGGTTCAGTGAGATTTTTACTGTTCTGTCTTGAATGAAAATCACTGAAAACAAAAAAGAGGAATATTAAATTCAAGAAAAGATTTGGGGAAGAAGTCTCTCTCTCTTAGTTACTAGCTAACAGAATAAATTCTGAATGGAATAGCAAGAATATTTTTCCTATAATTTTTAAAGATTTGGACAATAATTATTACAATAGTCATTACCTAAAGTCAAGTTAATAATGTCACTGAGAATACAATGATTCAGATTCTTCAGGTAATTTTAGTTAGCTTTCAACTTCATCCATAAAAATATTTGAAGGCATCCTACCTGCCTAGCACTGGTTATACAGTGATATATTTTGTTGGACAATATATTTTTTGAGTTACAATGTCTTACATGTAGTTAATCAGATAGGCTAAGAAAGAATTCTTTAGTTCTGGCTAATTATAAAGTACATCTCTGGAGTTCTTCTACCTAACTTATCTAGGTGTGAATTTTTTTTTTTTGAGGCAGGGTCTCACTACATAGTGCAGGCTGGCCTTGAATTTATGATGATCTTCCTGCTTCAGCCTCCCTAGTGTTGGAATTATAGGCATGCAGTACCATGCCTGGCCTTTAGGTGTGATTTCTGATGACATAAAGATTTCTTTATGAAGCAGGGTATGAAGAGGATATAACTAAAAAAGAACACAGGCTCCAGCACAAACGGCTTTGGTTCATATCCAGATTCTATGAGTTATTAACTTTGACCTTGGGTGGCCACTTAATATTTCCCAGCTTGGTTTCCCCAACTGTAGACTCGGGATAAAAATACTGCTGCCTTCTAAGAATAACATAAATTAGAAATAAAAAAGAAAAATGTAAAATTCCTTGGCAACTATAGGTCTAGCGTGTTATATACATTTGAGCCTCCTATCCATGGATTCTGCCTCTAAACAGCCAACAAACTACAGACAGAAAATATTTTTTAAAAATTATTTTTGTGCTGGGTGTGGTGTCACTTGCCTGTAATCCCAGCACTAGGGTTGAGGCAAGATGATTTCTGGGAGTTTGAGGCCATCCTGGGCTACATAGTGAGACCCTTTGCCTTGTCAAAAAAAGAAAAAAAAATTACTTTTGTGCCAAACACGTGCAGCAGTCTTGTCATTATTCCCTGAACAACACAGTGCAATAACTGTGTGGCGTTTCCATTGCATTAGGTACTATACGCAATGTCGAGATAATTTAAAGTAAGGGCGGACTGCATAGGTTACATGCAAATACTGTGCCATTTCGTGTAAGTGATTTGAGCATCTGCAGAATTTGGTATCCAGAAGGTCCTGGAACCCACTGCCTGCAGACTGAGGGACAACTCTACTTATAAGTAATTATAGGGAAAATTACTTAAAATTATTTGGCCTGGAGTAAAGAACTCAGGATTTGGCTGTTTTCATTATTATTGTTAAGTGACTTGCTGACCTTCAGTGAGACACTTAATTTTTCTGAGCTGCACTTTCCCATGTGTAGAATGCAGATAAATTCCTACTTTGTATGTTTGCTAGTAGGGGGTCTGTAAGCTTCCAGCTCATAATTCATTATTAATGAGAATATCCTTTTTGTTTATATTCTTTTGACTTCTGTGGTCTTGTCTATTTCACACTATTATTATCTTTTGAAACCGACCGTCCCTCAGCAGTAATGTATCTGAATTCAAGGTTTTGCCTTAAGAGATGGATGTGAAACTGTCCAACTTTCACCTCAATGAGGTGTTGCAAGTTTCCTTGCATTCCAACGCCTTCCTTCAGGAGGTGCGGAGGAGGGGAAGCTGTGGTCCCCGGGGCAGCAGAGCTGGGTGGCGCAGGCTGACTCCTCCACCGAGTCCACAGATGGTCCCTGGATGGGCTGCGGGGCGGTTCTTGCTGTGGACAGGTGAGGAGCTGCGTGGGAGGGTGGCCTCCTCCTTCCTAGGGCCCCTCACGTGGCTTTCATCAGCGACCTCCTGCACTGGAAAGGTGACTTCCTTCTCCCCGGAGGACCATATCCTCTGTTTCCGGGCCTAGTCCTCCACAGCCAGTCTCCACCTGCTCTTAATCTCTCACAGAGGCACCAGGGCATCTGCCTTTCTGTTTCCTCTTGGGCTCTTTCCATGCAGGCCCCATTCGCCCAGGGCCTTCGCCTTTCAATACAAACACCTAGTTGGGGAAACCTTTATTTGACAGCAGAAGAACCTCACCTTTCTGAAAGCCAAGAAGCACCACTGCCTAAGAGCAAACGACCAGGAAGCGAAGGGAAGCAAGAATAATTCAGCCTCGAAGGTGAGTATTCTAGGAACTTTTCTCACCGCTTCAGGAAGGCCAGAGCGGTGCTTGGTTGTCCTGTAAGTCTGCAGTGCCAGGGTCAGTGCATCTACTCGGTCTTAGGAATCCTGTCAGCTCTGTATCTTCGGGAGCTGTGCAAGCACGGTCACCCCAGACTTTTAATCGTGTTTTTTAGAAAGCAATAAAACTGCCAACAAAATCTTGTTTGAAGAAATCCAGAGGCCCTGCCGCAGCTGGCGGACTGAGAAACACGACAAGGCGGCCCAGTTGCCCAGTGATCCTGGCGGGACAGGGTCCTGGGTACTCGACCTCCGCCCACCCA